>BPLS01000442.1:139493-173643 GCA_019656275.1 Rhododendron kiyosumense
TATCTGATTATAAAAAATTGAAGCTATTAGTTGGAGTGATCAACAATTATGTTATGAATTACGGTAGGTAAACCAACTTTCGTAAAGTCGACATTGATGAAAAAAAATATTCACGGATCTTTAAAACGAGCCTCATAACAAATGTATAATCGATCGAGGTTTAAAAACACTGATTTTTACTTTCGGAAGAACACTAAAGAACGATCCAATTTTGAAGAAAAATGATTGTTTTTTGTTTTCCGTAGATAGAAATACAAATTCATGACTGGAGTTGGTAAGACTAGTTAAAATACTTTATACCTAGTTTGAATAAGAAATGATAACTTTTTTTATATTGTTTGGGGTCTTAATAAATGAGAAAATGTCAAGCCGGTCCTACTTTTCACTTTTATAGCCGGCCAAGTCCTATACACAATATGTGTGTTATTTTGATAATAGTAAATTAGAGGTCGGTCCTGATTTTTAGGCTTGGTTTGATCCCAACCCAGAATATTATTCCCAAGCCTGCATAGACTCGGATATGTTATCTCATGACTTTTTTGCCCTTTTTAGTCCGCATCGTCTACTCTATCTCGTCATTCCTCCTCTCTCTGAAGATGATAAACCTCCTCTCTCTTTCTCTCTCTCTCTCTCTCTGTGTCCAACATCCTGTATTCTATTGAATTGATGCAATAGAATAAAAAGATTTTCCATTATCAAATCAACAGTACCATTGATATGATTTAGATCAAGAAAGTTGCATATCTTTTGCGTGCTTTGAGGACTTGTCCGGCCATCTAAATGTTGAGGAATTGAGCAGTAGAGGACGAGGGTAAGGATCATGTATCCGTATTCTCCAGGAATCAACTCTACTCTGGCCATCTTCTCCGATTCCGATCGACCGTTAGACCTGTTTCAACTCAATTTCACAGACTATACATAGTTCATCATCGCTTTGACCATGGTTGTTGACAGAGCATATATGAACACATGAAGACGACGTACGAGACGGAGGCCCACTGGTATTTCTTCGATCTAATTTCAGAACACAAAATTTTTGAGATCCACGCCGGAGATGCCAAAGCGAGGGTAGAAATCTTCGTTGATTAGATATTTTGTTGAATGTCAGTTGATTTTTTTGTTGAATGCCGGACCATCCACCAGTGGCAGTCAATTTTTTGTAAGTTTTTTTTGTTAAATGTCAGATTTATGTATTTCAACCTCTCATATTTGATTTTGATTACTCTTTTTTTTGTTCAATTTTTGTTTGTGTATTTTCTATGAGAACTGTATATTTGTTTTTAAGAACTGTCTATGAGAACTGTGTATTTTCTATGAGAACTATGTATTGTCCACAAGAACTGTGTATTTGTCTATGAGAACTATGTATTTTTTTATGAGAACCGTGTATTGACCATGAGAACTGTGTATTTTCTATCAGAACAGTGTATTTTTCTTTGAAAATTGTTTATGAGAATTATGTATTTTCTATGAGAAATCTGTATTATTTATGAGAACTGTCTATGAGAATTGTGTATTTTCTATGAGAAGTGTGTATTTTAGTGTGTGGTGAGGCTATATGAACTGTGTATTTTCTGTAAGAACTACGTACTTTTCTATGAGAATTGTGTATTTTCTGTGAGAACTCTTTATGAGAATTGTGTATATTCTATAAGAACTGTGTATTGTCCATGAGAACTATTTATTTTCTATGGAAAATCTGTATTTTTCTATGAGAACTACATATTTTTCTATAAGAACTGTGTATTGTGTATGAGAATTGTCTGTTAGAACCGTGTGTTTTCTATGAGAATTATATATTTTTTATGAGAACTGTTTATTTTAGACTTTTAATGTGTAGTAAGATTATGTAAACTGTATATTTTTCAATTCAAATAGTCCAGTTCACAAAACTAGTTCTCCATGAAAACAGTCACTTCTCATACCCATTCTCATAAAATTGACTATGAGAATTGACAGTTCACATAGCGAGTTCTCATAGAACTGACTATAAAATTTGGCAGTTTTCATAACCAGTTCACATAGCCAAGAGTATTTTTGTTCAAAATAATATGATTCAGGAATTGATTCTAAAACTATAGCTCTCGTAGCCTCAATTCGCATAGTCATAGTTCATGGGTATTTTTGTCCAAAATAACATGTTAATTTGGGCTATGTGAACTAGTGGGGATATTTTTGTCCGAAATATTATATTAACTGACTATGAGAATTGGCAGTTATCATAACTAGTTACATAGCCAAGGGTATTTTTGTTTGAAATAATATGGGTCAAAAATTGATTCTAAAAATATAAATTTTATTAAAAATTGACATATACACAAAAAGTTAAGAAGAATAGGCAAACTAGTAAAAATGCATGAAGAGTAAAAAAACGGACTGAAATAAAGAAGGAATATTTTTGTTAAAAATAAATTAACTCCGAACCTATTTTTTGGGGCCGGCCTAAAAATTCCCCGTTTGATAAAATATAATTGGGCCTATATTTAGTTCAATAGAAAAAAAAAAGGTATTGGGCCTATAAATGATGAGCCAGATATCGGATAGGAGCTTTTAGAAAGCCCCAAGGAGATTCTGATCGGCAATTTATTCATGGCCCATTCATATTTCTCTGGGACCAACCATTAGTTTCCAACCATGAGACAAATGACAATTCATTCATAGTAACGCAAAGGATAAGTAAAACAAATACAAGTTGCTTCGTTTGTCGATATATCAAATAAGATCACCCCAAGCGTAGGGTAAAAGCGTCCAATTGAAGCATAATAATCCAGAAGACTGGAATCGTACCCACGGGAATAATTATATGGCTCGATTGGATTTGTAGAAGTAAGCAAGGCTTTCGGTTTTTGGACAGCCAACTTTGTTTTACTATAAGCAGTGTAAATTAAAAAGGCTAAATTAAAGCGAATAAACTAGAATAAAACGCAGGTTAGGTCTAGGAATTACTAATACCCACGACTCAAGCTAAACCATATTTTTTACCAATTCACGCAATTTAAGACACTCAATTGAGGTTCCTAAGCCGGAAGATAAAATGATTTGATTACTAAGCTAACTCTAGAATTCATTTAGCAAACACCTCGAGCGACAGAGCTCTAAGCATCATGTGTGGTAAGTAGGTGATGCTCTTACCTACACATGATCAAAGAGGTTAACACCTTAACAATTTGACAAACAAACCCGAACCCCACATCAATTTTCAAATCAAAAATTAAAACTTTATTGGTGAAAAAAATGCAGTTTTTACTCGAGTCATGAGGTGCTAATCACCCCGTGACCTAACCTTGAAAAACTACTCACATATATCTATGAAGTTAAGAGCAAGAAAAAATCTAGCGAACATAATTAAAGAGCAACACTAGAAGAAAATTGGATTAAACGATAGATCGAGAAAATAGCTACAACTTTAATGAAGACAAAATTACCAAAACAAAACTAATTAAGGCAGAAAATTAAATATTAAGTGCTGGAAATGAAGAACACTCGAGAACAATTTAAAATGCAAGCAAATCTAATCCTAGATCTAAAAATTGTACTACTCAATCTATTCTACTTGTTTGTACAAAATGATATCACAAGCTTTTATACTCCGAGGTCCGTGCACAGAATATTCCGCGAGATGCTTCACAAATTCACCTCTAAGGCTCTCGACATCGATGGAGAAGGCCTTGAGCGGCTGCTGAAAGGGGATCGGCATGGATGTAACATGATACCTCCCATCGATGCCCAGCAGCTTAGGATTGATCCTCTACGTACTTCGGCATCGATGGATCATTTCCCTTCCCATCGATGCCGAGCAGCTTTGCCCCAGCACGTGGTCTTGATCGCTGCTTTGCCTTGCCTTGGTTTGGTTTGGTGAGCCGTCGGGTCACCTTCGCCTCGTGACTTGCCTTGGGCCTTAAAAACTCCTTTATTTGGTGATTCTCCTACAAAACAGAACTAACATACTCTACGAGCAAACATAATAAAAAACAACTAATTAAACGAAATAATCTAAACTAAAATAGAGATTTAGCGCATTCTTCATTACATTATCGGGTGCTTATCACAAGTCAATTTTTTACTCGTATAATTTTCCAAAACATGATAAGATTTATGTAACTATGGTCCAAATTTTTTTGAAAAGATCAAAATTCTCCCATTGAATTTTTTTTTTTTTTTTTTTTGAAATGCTATTGAATTGAAACTAATAAAAAACACTCTTTAAAAATTCAACTTATATGAGAGATGTCAAACAAAGCCTAATAACTTATCTATCATATCATACACGCCTGTGTCTTGGAGGAAATTGGCTCGTTTAAGACTTTGCTCAAAAGCTATTTTTGCGAAGGATTAGTGGAAGCTCCAGAAATTTTACTCAACTATTATTCATTCGAAAACTTGAATTTAAAACTTATATAAAACCATACCATTCTTGTTAATTTATAACAAAGTTTTCGCGTTGTTGATTCCTAGGTGTGGCGTTCCTTCCTCTATGCCGCTCATTAGTACTAGTAGAGTCGGGTTGATCTGGAATACAAATCGCTAGGGGTAACTTTTCGCTTAATACTAAAATCCACAGTTGAAGTGTAGCATCTGAGGCTACATGACAGACATTAAAGCTTGTAGTCTAATTCTGTATATATATATTGGGGTGAACTTTTCGTAAACAAATAAATTAAAAGAGATACCACACGCTACATAAATATATAATCCAATATGTTTAGGCAGCATTTAATTAAATTCCAAATTATGCCTCTTTGGGTTTATGTGTTTTTTTTTTTTTTTTTCAATCAATAGAAGAGATCATTTATATTATATGAAGTACAAAGTACCAATCCAGGAGTGTACGAGATAACTTTGCCCAACAACTCAACCAATACATAAATAAGCCCATCATAGCGAAGAAACATAAAAAGAAAGGAGAAAACCCATCTAAGAGAAGAAATGTTGGGGATTTGTTATTCAGAGTAAAGTTGCTTCACGATTGTTTGGCATCTTAAGAAATGTTGTTTGAAGGGAGGGGATATGGACAAGACGATGGTGCATCGGAGCAGGCGTGGTTCAACCAGTTGGCCCTTCAACCGATCTCTAGTCCGGTCCGGTAGAATCCCAAAATCGTCACTTTACAAAACCGGCCTAGTTTTGTAAAACCGGCTCAGAATTCCGGTTGGCTTCTGTTAGAGTTTCATAGGCGATGTGGGATTGAATTGAAATAGTCATTTTGACCATTTTATTCTTTCTCAATTTTTGAAAGATCAACCAGGACACTTGAAAAATCACACCTATGTGATCTTATGTTGTACAATACTACATATTACATTTGGAGTTTCAAATATACCATGCGGGTGTTAATTTGAAACAAAACAACAATGAAATAAATAGATTAGAATGATGTGTAATGTTTACCTATGCATATATAATAGCATATACGACGTGATGGTTTAACTCCGGTTCATCCGGGGTTGAATCAGTGACCCATCCGTCCAGTCACTGGTCTGGTTCGCTCACCAGTTTGGTTTTTAAAACATTGCTATCCACCACAAAGGCAAACACGTGATTAAGGGTAAAAACATCATATGAAGATGAGAATCGTCACACTAAAGTTATTCGTCGTGGCAACTCCACACACACACACAAGGGTGTGAAACCCTAAGGGGGAAGGGAAGGAAGAAGAAAGATATTAGTAGCGGTTAGGGTTTTTGAAAGAGAGTGTGTATGGCAGTGAGAAGGGAAGGCTATGGAACTATATCTTTGTCTTTGTTTCCTTTTTCTCTTGTCTCTTCAGGTCAATGACTTATCATTTAGGGACTGTTTGATAAAGCTGAAAGCTGAAAAATTAAGTACTAGAAACTGAATGCTGAAATTTTTAAGCTGAAAAACTGTTTGATAAATATATTAAGTACTGAATTAAAAAAATGATGAATTAATTTTGTTTCAATTCTCTCTTAATTTTACTAACGGTCACAATATACTTTTGATAATGGTGGTGGAGTGGTGGTGGTGGGGGAGTGGTGGAGGTAGTAGGAGTGCTGGTAGTGGTGGTGGTGGAGTGGCGGTGGTGGTGATGGTTGTGATGATGGTGATGGAGTGGTGAAGGTGGTGGTAGGAGCGGTGGTAGGAGCGGTGGTGGTGTAGTGATTGTGGTGGTGGTAGAGCTAGTGGTGGTGATGTGGTGTAGTGATGGTAGTAGTGGTGGTGGTGGAGTTGGTGGTAGTGATGTGGTGGTGGAGTGGTGGAGCTGGTGGTGGTGGTGATAGTGGAGGAACTGGTGGTGGTGGTGGTGATGTAGTGATGATAGTGGTGGTGGAGTGGCAGTGGTAGTGGTGATGGTGGTGGAGTGGTGGAGGTGGTGTGGTGATGGTAGTGATGGTGGTTGTGGTGGAGTTGTGGGGGTGGTGGAGCTGGTGGTGGTGGTGGTGGAGTGGTAGAGCTGGTGGTGGTGATAGTGGAGGAAATGGTGGTGGTGGTGGTGGTGGTGGTGGTGGTGGTGGTGTAGTGATGGTAGTGGTGGTGGTGGTGATAATGGTGGTGAAGTGATGGAGGTGGCGGTAGGAGCGGTGGTGGTGGTGGTGGTGGTGTAATGATGATAGTGGTGGTGGTGGTGGTTGTGGTGGTGATGGAGTTGGTGGTGGTGGTGGTGGTTGTGGAGGGAATGGTGGTGGTGGTGAAGCTGGTGGTGGTGATGTGGTAGAGAAAGAGTGGTGATAGTGGAGGTGGTGGTGGTGGAGTGGTGGAGGCGGTGGTGGTGGTAGTGGAGTGGTGGAGATGTTGGTGGAAGTGGTCGTGATGGTGGTATGACGGTTGACACAAAAATTCAGCCAGAATTAAGTAGCTCAAAGCTACTTAATTTTTTTCAACTTTTTGGCTTATATTTTAAGTGGTACTTAATTTGTTAAGTAATATGAAATGTGGTTATCAAACCTACTGAATCACTTATTACTTAATTGATTCAGTATTAAGTGCTAAATTTAGATTATCAAACAAGCTCTTAATCTATGAGAGTTTTGTCTCTCATTTTTCTGAGAGTACTTTAATTTTGTCTTTGGACGAATATTTTGTTCACAATCGAGTTCCTTCAGAGACAATTACTCCGCTTGGTTCCCAACTTTGAGAGTAACTTTTAACTCCCGGCACAGTTTTTAATAAATCTCTCTCTCTCTCTCTCCACTCATTACCTCTCAACTTTCAAAAATAACTTTCTAAGACTTAAATCAAACAAAGTCAATATTGCTTTATAATAATATCAATGCCAATGTGCTGTGTTTTTAGCAGGGTAACTTGTGGTAGCTTGTAGATTTGTAGTTATGTAAACTCATTGGTATGTTTTTACTTAGTTCGAATCCATCTAATCATCGGCATATTCGTTGTTTTTTGTCTTTGGCTGGCAATTTATCTCAATATTTAGGCCAAGATAATAGATATGGACTACTTTGCACTTGTTCGACATTAGTGGATAATCATTTTAATTTTGTCTAAGATATTTATAATAAACTCTGTTATATATGTTATATATGTAAGTGACGCTAAACTTTACCATTACAAATCTTTTTCATCTTGTCAAAAAAAAAAATCTTATATACTCCACGTAGATTTGTCAAAAGTTGTAACCGCCTCTCTTGAATTAGCTTTGACCTTTCCCCAACCAAAAACCAATCATTGCGCCTCTCTCTCTCTCTCTCTCTCTCTCTCTCTCTCTCTACTACTCCTACAATACAAACAAAGGAACGTGCTTTGAAATCCCTTGTCTCATTATTCTTTTTTGGGTATCTTCCAACCGATTCATGGCATTGAGATACCACATTTTCAGAGAATATTATTTCTTCTGAATAATAATGTGGGTTTGATTTCATACAGGTGGACGCAGAGAGAGAGAGAGAGAGAGAGAGAATAGGTTGTTTGTGAAATCTAGATATTATAAAAGAAGTCTCTCAATTTGAAGGGTTTTCTTCGGATTGTTTTGATAATGTCTGAATTGGTGGCCAGAACTGGTCGTCATCAGCAGCGTTATGAGGCCGGTTTCCGCCTCATCTCAGGGTACTCTCTCTCTCTCTCTCTCTCTCTCTCTCTCTCTCTCTCTCTCTCTCGAATTTGGTAGTTTGAATCCTCAATTTTTGCAATTTGTTTCTTTTTAATGGGTTTTTTTATTTTCTTGAAAATGTGGGTTCTATTCAATGTTTATAGTTTGCGAGGATTCTGAACCATGATCATTTTCTTCCCAAGTTAGGCCCATTATATATATATATCAATGTGTGTGTGTATGAGTGTCACCAATGGATGGTTGTTTTTAGGGTAGCCAACAAAATCCGAGGGAAAATTAAAAAAGATACACAAGTAGAGGAAATCAGCTTTGCGGGCATTCCTCTCTGAGTTAGAGGGTTTTGAAGAGTAGAGAAGGATGCCAGAGAGCACAATCCTCCTGTACGACTATGTGTCCTCGCTTTCATGAATTTTAGTAGTTGGGAATTTTTCACAAAGCTGCTTTCACACTCTCGTTCAGGCACATGCATTATGAGACTTAGGGCAGAATTGTAGAAATTGGAGTAGTTTAGTTGGGGGCAACATTCGAGATCCATATCCATTGATCTCATAGGATGACCAATTCTCAAAAGCGGTACAACTTTCTTTGTAAATTCTAGTTTTGTTGTTTCTAGGGGATAGAGAGAAAATGTCTAAGCAGGATCATATAAGAACAAAGAATTGGGTAGGATTGTATCCCTATAGGATGGCAACAAGTTCAATTCTCATCGGGGCCACTGAAGGTTTGCTCTATTGTGCCCTTCAAGGTCTCGGGATTAGTCGATGAGCGCCTATGCTTGTCCACACACCCGGTGAGGAGTTTGATTGGGGGAAAATTGAAGTCCTTATGCCTTAAAAGAAGGTTGACATGCGCCCTAGTTCTACTCATAGAATGACCAATGCTCTCAATTGGTATAAGTTTACAAGTAAAATCCTTTATTTTGCTATTTGGGTGCTCAGGGGTAAGGAGATGAAGCATTAACAAGTCTCACATAGGACACTCAGGACACGATATGGCAATAACTAAAATGCTAGCTAATTGTAAGCAGTAGCAATTCTCCTCACATGCCCGCAAATCCACCTTCCCTATTCCTTCCCAATGAACCCCCAAATTCTTGCCAGATGTGGGTTCACTTCGAGTTTGCATTTACTAGTGGAAGACATCACTTGGTAAAGAATTTTAACCCTATGCAGGGACTCTGCAAAGGCTTCATGCAAATATTTACAAAGAACCAAATACTTCTAGATTCTGGTTACAACATTGGTAGTAAACTGTTTGGATTAGTTTTGCTTTTGCAATGAGGGTGTAGAATCTATGTACCTTAGACTTATTTATGTTGACTGGAATCGCCGAATGAGGATTGTTACAGTAACGGGAATGTCTAAAGTGGTATGTCAAATGATCTTAGAGGCAGACTATCGTAATCACATTTTTAGAGCATAGGCATTTCCAATGTGAGAGCAAGTGTTTTTTAATAATTCAACATCTTCTTGAATATAGTTCCATTGTTTTTTTTTCTTTTTTGTTTCAGCAATATATTTTGTTGTTCTGATAATGATGTAAAACAGTTTAGAAGCATCATTGTCTTTTTTTGAATTCTGCCGAAACTCCACTCTCTCTCTCTCTTTTATAATATTTTACTCCAGTGTGGGATTTGCGTTTGCATAGAGAAGTGAATGAGTGGAGGAGGGGGTACTGTTGAGTTTGCTTACAAGAGTGTATGGTATGTGTAATTTAGGAGAAGGGGAGGATGAGATGCGATAGAATCTCTCCAAAAATGATGCTTTTCATGTGAGGTCCTACTATCGCTCACTTGAGGGAGGCGGTAAGCCCTCCTTCCCTTGGCAAGCTATTTGGATGACAAAGGCGCCGGTAAAGGTGAGTTTTTTTTTTTAGTGGTGTATGGCCCAAGGCAAGATTCTAACCATCGATAATTTGATTCGAAGACGGAGAATCATTGTTAATTGGTGTTGTATGTGCAAAAGAGACGCAGAAATGGTGGATCATCTTCTCCTTCATTGCCTAGTTGCGGGGGAGCTTTGGTTGTTAGTGTTCATGTGGTTTTGTGTGAAGTGGGCCATGTCGAAAAATATAATGGAACTTTTAATTGCTTGGAGGGGTGTTAAATTGAAAAAAAGAAGGAAGCAAACTTGGGATTTGATTCCGCTTTGTTTGATGTGGGTTATATGGTGAGAAAGAAATTTGAGATGCTTTGAAGGCGTTGAAATGCCTTTGTCTAGGATCAAGAGTTTTTTAGTAAATAGTTTGTATAGTTGGGACATGAGAGAATGCTCTCCTTCTCTTGACCAATTTCTAGATTGATTTGAGCTTTTCCATTTTCATGGAAGTGTATAGGGCCTTTTTTGTCTTGTGGCCTTCGTTTGTAATCGGTGGCATTCCCTTCTAGCCTTTTTTAATATACTTATTTACTTATCAAAAATATATATATTTTACTCTAGGATAACTTTTAAGAAAGTAAATCGGGTACATAATTTAGGATTGTTAAGTTCACTATTTTGAATTGAAATTTACTATGTTTCAGAACAGATGTTTTGAATCATATATTGTAGACAATACGTGTTATAAAGTTACCTGTTTTCAATAGCTTATACCTTAACCTCTCAAAATACCAACTCATTACGCGGATGTGAATCATGGAACACTAAAAGCTGTGATATCTTATGGACCCAACATAAGCCAGCTGATTTGCATGAAAACTAGTATTTTTCACTCTAAAGAAATTGCAAGTTGCTAAAGAAATTGTCAGTGGGCTATGTTGCACGTGATAGGGCTTTTTTGGGGAAACAAGTTGCTTAATCTTTTGCAGGCAGTGGAGTTGCATTTTATAACTTTAAGAGAAGTTTTTGGGTTGTGTGTAGTCGGGTTTTTAGGAGCAGTGTGCATGAGGCCGTTGATCAGTTGTTGGATGTGATTTATACCATAGAGATAAGAGATGTCTAACTTGCTTTGTCTGGTATAGAGTGATGCCCTCTTTTGATGCCTTTCTTCAATAAACATATCCAACCAAAACGATTGCCTAGAGTAAGAGTTTACTGATTGTAGTCCTTTGACAAAGCCTATCAACTATCGACTCTGTATCCTGACAAGAATAGTTGTTGATAGGTGTATTCCTTTCAAGTACAAAATTTCGTCGGAATATGATGTCGATACATTTGAAAAGGTTGTTGAGGTACTTATGATCAACTCAACTAGCGGACCAGGTCTTCTCTTCCCAAAGGTACAAATCTGTACTTGTTCATTCTAGTTAAATGCCCTTTTTTTTTTTTGTGTGTGTGTTGTTAGAACCTACTGTAAAATGCCAGCAAATTAGCCTTTATTTACACCAAATAATGACGGTATATGGACAAACCTAGCCGCAAATGCAATCCTGCAGCAGTGCTTGGTGCTTCTTACGCTGGGTCTTCTTCCGATTCAGTCAAAATAATACTCCGATCAGATTTTAGCACCTGAAGGCCTGAATCCTATTTGATCGCCTCTTGCAGTAGTGTTAGTTGTTGCCAATAGGCATTGTTAAAGCCTGAAGAACCTGTCTCTATGGCCATTGAATGTGGCCCAATGCCTGCTTTACCTGAAGTACTTTGCGAGTCACACTTTTGCATGACACCCAATAACCGAATGCATCATCCACCATGCTTTTCAATTGTCAAGAAGCATCAAATTATGAACAGATATTTGCTAAATGTGATAGGCTAGTCTATATAGCAAGTCTTCAAAAGCTAAAAAATGCATTTACATTAGGTTTTTAAGTTTGGAGGGTTAATATGGATACACTTCCTGTTGATGGGAGTCTTAACATTTTTCTCAAAGTTCCTAGCAAACTTAGCTTGAAAAGGAGTTGATTAGAAGAAGTCATCCTAAAATAAGGGGCAAAGGAATGAGTAGCTGCAGAAAGAAAGAGGTGAGTATTTATCTGCTAAGTTCGCAGGCATCTTAGGTTGTTCCATAAGTGGTTTAGAGACTTAATGAAGCGTGGAAGCATAAGTGACCTTGTAAGCCTTTAAGGACGGACAATGGTTTCACACTTGAGGGAGATGCGGGGGAATGCACACTAACCACTTTAGTCATAGTGATTGATTGGCCACACAAGTTATTATTATATTGTCCTAATTATTCTCCATGATCGTGTAAAATTAGGAATAGCAATGAGAAATTTATATTAATGATTTTGCATTTTGTTTACTTAATTAAATTTATAGGGAGGATGGGAAAATGATGAAACTATTGAGGAGGCAGCACTACGCGAAGCTTTGGAAGAAGCTGGAGTGCGAGGTGATTTATTGGTAAGAAGTTGATTGGTCGCTTTCAACTTCTAACTTCTGTTTGTTTGTTAATAATCACTTGGTACCTTGCTTTCTCAAAGGCCAAAAGTGTGTGTCTTTCATGTTGTATGCATTAGTGCATTGTGTATTGCCACATTTCCCCACTTAGTTACTAGTGATTTAATTTGAAAGTATTATCAGTTATACTATTAAAGCATGGCATCTAAATATAGGAGAATAAGAAATGAATGAAAACGCAAAACAAAAATGAAAAGACAAAAATATGATTACTTGTAAGTAGGGCCCGACCACTCGCACATGCCATGATCTAGAGCATCAATTTCTTTGAGTCCCAAGTCCTAAGAGCTAGTAAATTTGAGAAAATGTAGGGCACAACATAGCACGACATGAATTATTATTATCGTCATATTGACAAGAGAGGTTGCTTCGATGCTTGTAAATATGAGAAGACATGTTTCTCTTTGAAAAAGCTTGTCACTAGTAACTGCACGTGACCATGTCCTCTCCTTTTCTCTTGCTATTTTTCTTGGAAACATTTTTTCTTTTTCAATTCAGACTCTATGACTCATAAATAACCATAACTAGATAACTAGACCCTACTGCCTGTTGTGAGAGAAAGAAGGAAAAATGTATAGGGTGTTACCTAACCCTAACACAAGTGAGCTTTATTTATATTATGTTGCGACTAGTTACATAACATAAGTAACCAATGTGGGACTAACTCCAACTCTATTCTAACACTCCCCCTCAAGCTGGAGAATAAATATCACAAAATCCTAATTTGTTACGTAACAACTCTAAACGTGATTTAACTAAAGGTTTGGTGAAGATATCTGTCAACTGAGCTCCTGTAGACACGAAAGTGGTAGCCAACACGCCACTATCTATCTTCTCCCGAACAATATGACAATCTACCTCGATATGTTTGGTTCTCTCATGAAATACCGGATTCGAAGCGATATGTATTGTTGCTTGATTATCATAATACATAAGAATCGGAAACTGTACGCCAAACCCCAACTCCTCGAGCAAAGCTCTCAACCATACAACCTTGCATGTAGTATAAGCCATGGCACGATACTCTGCTTCAGCACTGGATCGAGCAACCACAATTTGTTTCTTGCTGTTCCAGGTAACTAAATTTCCACCAACAAAAGTACAGTACCCAGTTGTGGACCATCTATCAGATGGTGATCCAACCCAATCAGCGTCGGTAAAGGCTTCAACACGCAAATGATTATTTGAACGATAAAACATGCCACGTCTAGGATGAGTCTTGAGATACTTCACAATATGAAGATAAGCTTCCCAATGTGGAAAACGTGGGCTGACATGAACTAACTTACCATACTGATAGCAAATGAGATATCAGGTCGTGTATTGGTGAGATAATTCAGTTTCCCTACCAAGCGACGATAACAGTCTGGATGAGGAAATATCCCCCCCTGATCAACACACAATTTGATGTTTGAATCCATAGGAGTCTCCGCAGGCTTTGCTCCTAATAAACCAGTCTCCTCTAGAATATCTAGCGTATACTTTTTTTAAGATAGACTGATCCTTTCCTTGGATCTTACTACCTCAATACCCAAGAAATATTGTAACTTACTTAAATCTTTGGTGAGAAACTGACACTATAAGAACTGTTTCAGCTCATCAATACCTTTCTGATCATCCCCAATAATAATGATATCATCCACATACACAATCAACATTACTCTTCCCCGATCTGACTGAATAGAAAAGACAAAATGATCAGAATGAGAGCTTCACATACCAAACTGCAACACAATATCACTAAACCTGTCAAATCAAGCTCAAGGGGACTGTTTAAGACCATAGAGGGCTTTACGAAGGCGACACACCTGAGAACGCTCCCCCTGAGCAACAAATCTGGGAGGTTGCTCCATATACTCCTCCTTGAGCAGGTCACCGTGTAGAAATGCATTCTTGACATCCAACTGAAACAAGGGCCAACCAAGATTGGTAGCCATAGAAATAAGAATGCGAACAGAGTTAACTTGGCCACTGGAGAGAAAGTTTCGGCATAATCAACGTCATACGTCTGGGTATAGCCTTTGGCCACAAGATAGGCCTTGTACCGTTCTAATGTGCCATCTGGATTATACTTGACGGTAAATACTCACCAACATCCAACGGTAGACTTTCCTAGCGGAAGAGAAACCAACTCCCAAGTGCCATTGTCATGAAGAGCAGACATCTCAGCCTCTATAGCTGTCCACCACTCGGAAACAAATGAGGCCTCCTTAATGGTGTTAGGAACAAAAAATGGACAAAACAGAAGTAATAAAAGCACGAAGAGACGGAAACAGGTGATCATAGGAAACAAACCGAGCAATAAGATGAGATGTGCAAGACCAAATACCTTTGCAAAGAGCTATAGGAAGACTAGGTGATGGCGGAGGTGGAGGTGGAGGTGAATGTGCAACCGGATCTTGGGACGGAGGAGACGTGGTGGCTGGTACTTGTGGGGCTGTTAATACTTTTTGCCGATGAACATACACCTGCAAGGGAGAACCAGATGGTACACAAATAGGAAACATAGACTCAGACTCATGAAGGTCAACTGGAGTACTGTGACCCGAGTAAAAGAGCAATGAATCATTAAATGTGACATTAGCACAAACAAAATGACGACGAAGAGATGGTGAGTAACACTTATACCATTTCTGAGTGCGTGAGTACCCCAAAAAATACACCGAATTGACCTTGGATCAAGTTTGTCCCAGTCAGGATCCAGAGTATGAACATAACAGGTGCACCCGAACACTCATAGGGATAATGAGTGGAGAGGGCGACCAGGAAATAAAACTTTATGGGGTATCTAACCACCTAAAACACTAGATGGCATACGATCGATCAAGTAACATGCTGTAAGAATAGCATAACTCTAGTAAGACTTAGGAATTTGCATTTGAAATAATAGAGCACGCATAACCTCTGATAAATACCTAATCTTGCATTTGGCAACTCCATTTTGTTGTAGAGTTCGAGCGCAAGAAGATTGGTGAATTATACCATGGTTATCAAAAAACTTAGAAAGAGAATTATGAAAATATTCACCTGCATTATCAGAATGAAACATACGAATGCAAGTATCAAACTGAGTTTTGATCATTTCCATATAAAATGACTTAAAGATAGAACACAACTCTAACAGCTCTTTCATGAGACAAAATACGTAATATGAGAATAATCATCAACAAAAATAACATAATACTAACAGCCAAAAACATTAGGAACATGCATTAGACCCCAAATATCAGAATGAACTAAGTGAAAAGGATGGGATACGCGACTCTCAATCCTAAGATAAAAAGACACTCTATGATGTTTACTAAACTTACAAACTTCACAAGACAAAGCATCAACATGGCTACATGAAGGTACCAGCCGTTTAAAATTCTGAAGAGATGGATGACCAAGTCGATAATGATGTTGATAGGGTGACACAGAAGACTGAAGCGCAACAGAGCTAGGGTGAAGATTATCGGTGAAGTAATATAGACCACTACGCTTAGTACCACCACCAATTTTTCGCCCCGTCTTGAGATCATGAAACACACAACCATCGGGAAGAAATGTGACATAGCGATTTAAAAATTTAGTAAGTTTACTAACAGACATAAGATTTAATGGAAAACGAGGAACATGCAATATGGAATCCAAAGTCAAAGAGGAAGTAACAGAAACCGAACCCAAACCAATAATATCAGATACATCAGAATCAATAACCCAAGAAATTGAAAAATGGGAAGATGCAATACAAGCACTAGAAGAACCTGTCTGAGATAACCTAGCAATGGAGGAACTTGTCTGAAGTGATATAAGGCGTTGGTACTCCACAGAAATAGTCACCATAGCAGTGAAGCGTGCAACCTGCCTAATATCCTCAGAAGAAGTAACCCAATGAGCTTGAGAAAAATCATGTAGGTCATAGCAATGCTTCACCGTATGATTAGTTCCCCCACAATAAGTACAGAGTCTAGAACCATGTACAAAGCCTCGACTATGGCCACCTCCCCCTGACATGCGACCTGTACAACTAAACCCACAACGACCAGAATCATAACCACCAAAAACACGATCAAAACGGCCACTGTACCCATAATCATGGCCGCGACCAAGGCCATAGCTAAATGAAGAACCAAAATCACCAGAAACAACGGAAGTAGAATCAAAATCAAATTTCATTGCAAATATATCATCGTACAATGATAGATCAACCAACCAAATACTCCACCAACAAACGGCCAACAAACAAGAAATAAGGAACTGATTGACCAGCTAACAACCAAGGGCATGACAACGCATGTATCCAACTACTTCAACAAAACCAAACTAACCACCGAACAACATAATTCCAATATCGAGCAACAACCAAGAGTTCATATGCCAACATAGACCAAATAACTTAACACAATCCAACAACCAAAATCAGACTTCAACATACCCAAACTACCATCTATTGAAGAGGATAAACTATAGATTATTACCACATGCAAAGAACCGAAATTCAAATTCAAGTAAACTGTAGATCAACCAAAAATCCAAAATTACCAAAGCAATCAGTACATAAGAGTGGCGGAACGTACCAAATAGTGATGAACAGTAATCTGTGAACAGTATGCGGGAACAGTAATCGGTCAGCTAGGATTAGGGTTTGGATTGTGATTTTAGGGACTATGTATAGAGGTGTAGACACCCCAATCTGGGCCTCCGAATAATTTTTAAGTTCCCCGATAATGAAATAAGGAAAAATATACCGTCAAGGCTTGGATTATTGCTTCTTTGCTACTCCTTCTCTAAACCTCAAGAAAACCCATTTTTCTAAACATATAGGGTGACCCCCGATTCAATTGCAAAGAGAAAAACGTGCTTGCTTGGTCAAAAATAACTTTTTCAACGACACACTGATGGTAAAATGGGCACGCATTTCAATATATAAAACGGTTTTGAGTGAAACCAATTGGGTTAGAAAGAATACTCAACGAGCTTTCCAACGCTTTGAAAAATGCTCAAATCCGAGGTCGGGAGTGTCCGGGGCGCCCCCGCGAAGTTTGGTGTGTAGTGCTGACACACAATACCGTGCGGCATTTCAGAAAAATTCAAAAAAATCACTCCATTGCACGAGATTTCAATACGCCGCCCGGCATTTTGAAATTTGAAACTCTGACAGGAGGAGCGTCTGACAAATTCCCTTACAGATTGTTTTGAGCACGTTTTTCACATTTTTCGCCTTTAGGTGCACTCAAAGCATATTTTTACCTATAAATACATCCCTCCTTTTAGAGGAAAAGGACCCCTCTTGATTCTCTCTCTACAACTTCTTACACCCATTATAATATACATCTCTCTCTCTCTCTACACTCATTTGCTCACAAGTCTCTCAAAACTCAATCCAAATCAACATCCACCTCAAAGCATCCAAACAAACTCACATCTTTCAATCTCCATTCAAGTATTTCAAGTCCAAATCAACTTTCATTCCTCCATCTTCAAGCACATCCAAGTTTCGATCAAAAGGTATAAACATATTTTTTGGGCTAAACTACGTTTAGCTTTGAGGGGAGCCGATCGAGGCCCTTCTCAGTCTTTCTATACTAAGTTTGGGTCTCAAATGAGCTTTATATTCAAAAAGCACAAAAAAATAGTTTTTGTACCGGATACGCTACATCGTGCGGCGTTTTACAATTCCGCACGGCGTAGTGTATTACGCCGTGCGATATTTTATTTCTTGTACATACTCCTTTTTATACCTATTCTGTCTAGTCTGTTTATTACTTTTCTGTGCAGGTACATTCCAGAATCAACTTTCATGTTAAAAGTCTTCTTTTTTTTTTTTTACTTTATTAAACCTTTTAATATTTCAAAACTCTTTTAACATTGTTTTACATGATAAGATAAACAAAATAGTCTTATAAATCATCTTTTAGAGATTCGAAAAATATAAAAAAACTATTTTGCGGACCTATGTTTGTTTTGTCATGTAAAAGCAAACTGATTCTGGAATACGTAAACAGGTGCACCGCACGGTGTTTTAGTTACACTGTGCGATACATCCGGTCCGTCGCGCGGTGTTTCACATGATATTGGCATACTGCGGTAGTGCTATTATTTCACTTTCTGTACATTGCTCATCAATTTCATACTGTGCAGTTTGCACCACAAGCACGCCAATGTGTTATATTAAACCCCATGTCCCTTTCCCGTACATGTTTTAATCAAAGTTAAGTTTTTCGAACAATATTAAACCCCCATTAAAAATGCTTAGTAGAGATCGGTCTTTACCGGGTAAGCGGGGTGCTTTTCAAAGAAACCTTCCCCGCTCGTAACGTGGCCGCCGAACCCAAAATCTCGACGTTTTCGTTAGACCAAAAGCCTTTCTTTTCAAATCAAGTTCTCGGTTTCTCGGATCATCCATCTCAAAAATTCGGGAGGCGATTCTTCGAGGGCGCACCGGTCGGGGAGCCCACAGTGGCGACTCTGCTGGGGACTTTGCATTAATCAAAAATTTGGAAATTAATACATAAATGAACAATCTTTCAAAAGTCTGTCAAAACAGTACGCTTCAAGCTACTGAAGAACGGAATGGTGACGTAACAGGATTTTGCATCCGACCAATCCGAATTGGGACTTTTACTATTGTTCGCTTGTGTAGTTTTCTCCAATGTATTGATTAATAAAGTGGGTCAAGCTTGAAAGGTATTTCTTTTAGGGTATTTAAAATCATTTGAAAAATTTGAACTTTGTTTTCTTTTACAATCTGCACTGCACAAGCCTCACCAGTGTGATTCAGCAATCTTGCCCGATTCGCCGGTAACGAGCTCTCCTGGAATGCCTTGCAACCCTCGACGATGATGAGTTATCGTGCTATTCGACCATTGTCTTGCAATACACTTGACATGGGGAGTACATCATGACTCTAGTCTGGGGAACCCTGTTGAGACCCAAACCGGCCTTTTGCACTTGTACATAACCGTAAAACCTTCCCAACGAAGACAGGGCAGGCATATCATTCATACATCATTGCATTTTGCAAACTAGAGGATAGGATTCCTTTAGGACTTTTCGCCTTCCCACGGTCGGTCTAGGAGACCTTAAATCCATGAAGTTTGTGATACCTCCGGCGTTTGCCGTGCCCATACGGCTTCCCTGGTTCAGTCTAGCCTTAAGGAATATTGGCATTTGGATTCCGGCAGTCATATTGCTCTGTCTCGGATGGTCAAGATAAGGTGATTGGCTCTGATCTTGAATGAATGGGATTTGACCTACCTGACACGACCTACCCAGATCATTGGAAGTCATCTGTGCCACGTCTTAAGTGAGATTTCAACCACGGTAGGTCTTTAGAACAGTCTAGGAGACTCTAAATCCATGGAGTTTGAGATACCGTTGGTGTTCGCCATGCCCGAACGGCCCTTCTAGTCTGGATCTAGCTTAGTGTGTGCTTGTATCTAGGTTTCGGCAACCTTATTGCTTTGTTTCGGACGGTCAAGATAAGAAGATTGGCTTTGATTCTGAAGCATTTGGAATTTAACCTGTCTGACACGACTTACCCGTGGCTGCTGAAACCCTTGGTACAATCATATCCAAAGTGAGATTCGGAGCTGAGGTAGGTCTTAGGATGTAGACAACACCGACAACATTGTATGGACATGTTTCTCGGGCAGAATTTGAGCCGCCTTTTTGCTTTACTGTCAGTTCTGAAACATTTGAAGGACTTCACCCAATTGGAACTGTTCGACTCAAAGGTGGGTTTACAAAGAGAAACTCAGTCACCAGTGGTGATATCTGAAATGGTGGGTCAAACGAATGAAATAGGGGAAATCAGGCAGGCTATGGTTGACCTTGAAGATCAACTCAGGCAGTCAATTACAAACATAAATGGTCAACTCAAGTCAGCCGTCGCCAATATCCAAAAGAACATGATCATGATGTTCAAATTAATGCAAGAAATCAGTGACCGCCAACCAGCCAAAACTACTCTGAATCCAGAATCATCGCTCGGTGGGGATGGGCCCATCACTGACCCCCAAGTGGCATAATTGATCGCTAAAATCAACAAACTTGAGGAATCTATCCTCAAAACAAAAAGGATGGAGAGGAGTGGAATAGACATGGATCGTTTTAAGTCTGTTTCCCAATGCAAAACTGCTGGAGAAGTTCAAAGGGATGGACTTTGCCAAATTTGATGGGACTACTGATCCGAAGGCCCACTTGCTAGGGTATGTTGGGTCCCTTTCCATGCGAGGAGTCGAAAAAGACGCAATGGCTTAGTTGTTTCACGAGTCACTTACTGGCCCGGCTCTTCAATGGTTTCTTTCCTTGGCACCCTTGAAGAAAAAGACATGGAAGGACATTGGAATGGCTTTTGTGTCCCTATACGATTTCAACGTTGAGCTGAAAATGACCACCCGAGAACTTGAGAACACCAAAATGGGCGAAAATGATAGTTTCGCTGACTATGTAAAAAGGTGGAGAGCCAAAGCCCAAATGCACAATAAGCCAGACTTAAAAGAGCAGATACGTATCATCACTAAAAACCTGCCTAGTACCTTTGCCCCTTACATGGTTTTGTCGCAATCATCTCCTGATTTTGAGACCTTCTACGATTCTGGATTGGCTGTTGAAGAAGCACTTAGGGATGGTACCCTCGAGAAGAAAGAACCCGCCTTAAAAGGCAAGGGACTCCATCCCTACGATGGCGAAGTCTTTTTTGGAAACAACAATACCTTCCACATTGGAAACTCCTCAAATGCCAAACCCCTTGAAATAATCCAGATAGTTGATAAACCAACTCGCACCTTAACTCAACTCAGCACACCCCTATCCACACTCTATGAACAGCTCCTCAAAGCCGGTCTCATCAAACCACTCCTTCCAACTCCTCTACCCAAAAAGCTTCTAGCCTACCACGACCCAAATGCCTTCTGCACCTTTCACCAAATGCCTGGCCATGTTACCGATAAGTGTCACCGTCTCCGTCACAAAATTCAAGACCTTATCGATAGCGAAACCATCCTTCCGCCACCAAAGAAATCAAGCACCTTGTCAAACCATACATTAACCACATCAACACCAGCTCCACTATATTTGACCCCACTGACTATATCATTGTTGCTCACCTACCCAAACCAATTGTACCCATTCCTGATGAATCCAGTATTTCAGTATTGGAATTTGAACCAACGACGGAGCAAATAGAACTTAAAGAGTTGAGGAAAGCTGTGGAGGAAATGAGCCGAAAAATGGATACGCAAATGATTCAAATAAGGGCTTTAACACAAAAGATGGATAGTCTCCTCGCCTTCATAGTCTCAGGTCCAAAGCAAAATGCTAAGGAAGATATGGACGAAGGGCGTTCACCCCCAAAGATGAAGCTTTCCGAAATGTTCAAAAGCCTTGCTGAAGCAAGCGAGACCTGCAATATAAGCAAGGATTTTGGTGCCACATTGAACCATCAACTCAGTTGCAGAAACAAATCAAGGGCCTTCTCCCATTTCTCTGAACCACAATCCCTGGTTTATGAAAAGCTCCTCAAAGCTGGCCTCATCAAACCGCTCCCTCCAGCTCCTCTACCTCAAAAGCCCTCAGCATCCCATAACCTAGGCACCTTCTGCGTCTTCCATCAAATGTCTGGCCATTACACAAAGAACTGCATCTGCCATCGCCATGCTATCCAAGACCTCATTGACAACAAGGTCATTAAGGCACCTCCCCAACTAAAGCCAGACCCCATGCCAAAGCGCAATCCTTGCATCAACTCTGCCTTGTTCAACAGAGGAGAGTGAACCATCAAGAGCCATGCAATGGTCCGACCTTCCACGAGTCTGGGAGTTTTCAAGCTTCAAGTCCTTGTCCTTGTCCTCTAAACGACCATCTTTGTGTTTGAGTCAATTTGTACCTCAAGTCTTTCATGCTTTCACTGTTGCGTCTATGTGTTCTCAATTACAAGTCTGTAAGAGTCCCAAAAAAAAAAAAGTGTCAGTTTCATGGGCCTGAACTACGTTGTGACCTGATTCCTTTACAGGATACGTAGGTAGCCTCACCCTGAGGATTGGTCACGAGCATTCGAGTCAATCCCAAGATTCGGTCATAGTCTTTCGAGTCAACTCCTGCTGGTTCGGCCGCTGTCTTTCAAGTGTCCCGTATTTGTGTCAAAATCATCATAATAAACTCAGGTTTTTGTGATTATCCCTTGCCCAACTCGGAATTTTTTTCAACCATCATTTGAGAATCATAATAATCACTTGAAAACACAAGGTAATTTTTGATTGAACCGTCACCCCCTGCAAGAAGAACAATTTCAAGGGACTGTTCCCCTACGCCATTCCAATGAATAATGCCTTGGCTCTGAAGAGAAAAAAAAAAAAGAAGGCTCGCTAGGTTAAAATCTCAAAATCTGACCTAGGCAAAAGTTAGATCATGCAAACAAAAGCCTCTCAATGAGCATCTGGGATTCAGTTGTTAGGTTGTTCAATCCAAAATGAAGAAAGGCCATCGTTTCTTTCATCTTAAACATAAAGATATATCCTTTGATAGCCTCTTTGAGCCACAATCAAATTCTTTGACAAAAAACTAGTTAGCCAGCTATTCCCCGCATTGGGAAGAAATGAAAAATAAAAGTGCCAAAAGAAACTTTGAAATTCAAATTATCAAAAGGGTGAAAGTGCCAAACGCATTGAGATTCAAAGAATCAAAAGGGTGAATGTGCCAAACAAATCAAGATTCAAAGCATCAACATTATAAAAGTTTATAAAAGTGCCAAACACACTGAAAGGCATTGGAAGCATGAGGAAGCAAATGAAAAATAAAAAGAAGGCACATACAATTCAAAGATAGTTGCTAGTTTTGAAAACCCAAAAGAAAGTGAAATTTTTTAGCCTAATATCTTTTCTTTGTCAAGCCCAAACCATGGCCTACATTACAACCCAAAAAGCCCTTTCGGATTAGAAAGCACGACTTAATAGCAAAAATCCTAGGTGTTACGTTAAAGGGCATCAATACATCGAGGCACTGTGCGAAACCCACATCAATCAAGGCGAAAATCCAAACGGGGACATGGGTCATCATTAGTAACTTGGTTCATGATAAAAAAGTCTTGTGTTTTGATCATTTAATGGAGTAAAACAAATTTCGAAGAGAAAAATCACAAAACCTGGTTTGTCATAAATTATACAACAAGAATCTTGTTTTCTTCAAAGAATCAAACTCTCCGCCCAATTAGAGTTACCATTCGAAAGTCACTTCTCTCCTTCGTATATTTGAGTCATTCCTGTCAAAATCCACTCCCTTTACTAAAAGGTCGAACCAGTGGTCTTAGTCTTGTTAATCCTAAACTTGTGAAAGTCACCCTTGAGAAAAGCTCGTTAGGCCATAATCATAACCTGGATTGCGCTTGGTCAACTGCTTGTCAAAATCGTAGACTGGGGGTCGTTACTCACTGAGGTACATCAGCTCAATGCCGTCTACCTGGGAAAAGCAAATCTAAGACTCAAACCTCGGCCAAAGGCAAACCCCTGCTCAAATCCGGCATGGAATCCAACCTAAATTCGGAGTTCCTGAGAATACCGTCCACTAGCCAAAGACAGTAAAGCAAATAGAGTGCTTAGACATGTCCCCAGAATATCGTCGGCTTTGTTCGGTTTAGGGTTTAGTTTTAGTTTTAGTTTTGTTTTCAATCATTACCCTACTTCTTTCTCCAATCATTACCCTATTTTTCCAATTATTACATTCTCATCTCTCTTTATCTCTCTCCAATCATTACCCCTATTTTCAATCATTACTCTATTTCTCTCTCCACTCACTATCAAAACTAAACTCCCAACCAAACACTACTGTCATCATTGTCGTTCGGTGTTATAGGCGAATCTCAAATGATTGTTCAAGAGTCAATTCCAAGATCAATCCATGATCTTTTAAGCCAGTAGCTTCTCTCGAGCTATGATATAACCGACCTAGAGGCCTTTTAGTCTTTCGAGCTATGGTTCGTCCTCTGGGACTGCACTCTATCTAGCACTTCGTCTTCTGGGACTCGCACTCAATCTACACATCGTCCTCTGGGACTGCACTTTGTCTCGCACTTTATCCTCTGGGACTTCACTCTGTCTAGCACTTTGTCCTCTGGGATTTCACTTTTTCTAGCACTTCGTCCTCCGGGGCTCACACTTTATCTGCCCTTCGTCCTCTGTGACTCACTTTTGTCATACTTGCATTCATTTTACATGCTCACGTGACATGACATATCAACTTGCATCATCATTCACGTATTGTCTCAATCGAACGTCAAGTTCAAGCTTCTTTCAAAAATTCAAGCTCTTCAAAATTTAAATTATTCAAAATTCAAGTCTATTTCAAAATTTAAGTCTCTTTCAAAATTCAAGTTATTTAAATTCAAGTCTCTTTCAAAATTCAAGTTATTTAATTCCAGTCTCCTTCAAAATTCAAACTATTCAAATTCAAGTCTCCTTCAAAATTCAAGTCTCTGTCAAAATTCAAGTTATTCAAAAATTCAAGGGTCTTTCACAATTCAAACTATTCAAACTCAAGCCACTTTCAAAATTCAAGTTTCTTTCAAAATTCAAAGTCTTCAAAATTCAAGCTATTCAAATTCAAGTCCCTTCCAAAATTCAAGCTTTTCAAAATTCGAGTGTCTTTCAAAATTCAAATTCAAGTCTCTTTCAAAATTCAAATTCAAGTCTTTTTCAAAATTCAAACTATTCGAATTCAAGGTAAACCTATTTCCAAAATTCAAGTCAAATTCAAGCTTTTCAAAATTCAAGTCACTTCGCCGTCTAAGCATTAAAATTTGTCAAAATGACCATGCCTTGGTCAAAAGGTGCATTTTAGTCCACTGAGGAATCATCTCAATAAAGTCCCCTGAGAACTCGCCTCTATTTTAGTCCCCTGAGGACTTGTCTCAATTTTAGTCCCCCTGGGACTCGTATCAAAAAGTTTCATGGCACTTAAGCACTCAATCTTCTCAAGTTTACTATTTAATTTGTCCTTCAGGACTCGTTTTGCTTGCATTGTCCCGATTGAACTACGTTGGTCTGATCCCTACAATGGGGTATGTAGGCAGCTCCATGAGCGCAACCACATTTATCGCATTCTTCCATTTAACTTAAAGACTTTGGAGCGATGGATTGGGTTGTCTATTCTTTGACATCACTCATATCTGACAATGATATCTGAGTTCCGTCAAAGAGAGACTACTATAGGCACCCCAATTTGGGCAAAGAGAAAAACGTGCTTGCTTGGTTAAAAATAATTTTTTCCATGACACACTGATGGTAAAATGGGCACACATTTCAATATATAAAACGGCTTTGAGTGAAACCAATTGGGTTAGAAAGAAGACTCAACGAGCTTTCCAATACTTCGAAAAACGCCCAAATCCGAGGTCGGGAGTGTCCGGAGTGCCCCCGCGAAGTTTGGTGTGCTGTGCTAACACACAATACCGCGCGGCGTTTCAAAGCGTCGCGTGGCATTTCAAAAAAATTCAAAAAAATCACTCCACCACACGAGATTTCAATACGCCGCCCGGTATTTTGAAATTTGAAACTCTGACAGGAGGAGCGTCTGACAGATTACTTTACAGATTGTTTTGAGCACGTTTTTCACATTTTTCACTCCAAGCATATTTTTGCCTATAAATATATCCCTCCTCTTAGAGGAAAATGACCACTCTTGATTCTCTCTCTACAACTTCTTACACCCATTACAATATACATCTCTCTCTATAAACTCATTTGCTCACAAGTCTCTCAAAACTCAATCCAAATCAACATCCACCTCAAAGCATCCAAACAAACTCACATCTTTCAATCTCCATTCAAGCATTTCAAGTCCAAATCAACTTTCATTCCTCCATCTTCAAGCACATCCAAGCTTCGATCAAAAGGTATAAACATATTCCTTGAGCTAAACTACGTTTAGCTTTGAGGGAAGCCGATCGAGGCCTTTCTCAGTCTTTCTATACTGAGTTTGGGTCTCAAACGAGATTTATATTCAAAAAGCACCAAAAAAAATAGTTTTTGTACCGGATACGCTACATCGTGCGGCGTTTTACAACTCTGCACTGCGTAGTGTATCACGCCGTGCGATATTTTATTTCTTGTACATACTCCTTTTTATGCTTATTCTGTCTAGTCTGTTTATTACTTTTTTATGCAGGTACATTTCAGAATCAACTTTCATGTTAAAAGTCTTTTTTTTTTTTTTTTACTTTATTAAACCTTTACAAAATAGTCTTGTAAATCATTTTTCAGAGATTTGAAAAATATAAAAAAACTATTTTGCGGACCTATATTTGTTGTCATGTAAAAGCAAACTGATTCTGGAATACATAAACAGGTGCACCGCACGGCATTTTAGTTACACCATGCGATGCATCCGGTCCATCGCGCGGTATTTCACATGATATTGGCATACTGCTGTAGTGCTATTATTTCACTTTTGGTACATTGCTCATCCATTTCATACTGTACAATTTGCACCATAAGCACGCCAATGTGTTATATTAAACCCCATGTCCCTTTCTCGTACATGTTTTAATCAAAGTTAAATTTTTCGAACGATATTAAACCCCCATTAAAAATGTTTAGTAGAGACCGGTCTTTACCGGGCAAGCGGAATACTTTTCAACGAAACCTTCTCCGCTCGTAACGTGGCCCCCGAACCCAAAATCTCGATGTTTTCACTAGACCAAAAGCCTTTCTTTTCAAATCAAGTTCTCGGTTTCTCGGATCATCCATTTCAAAAATTCGGGTGGCAACTTTTCGAGGGCACGCCGGTCGGGGAGCCCACAAGAGGCTAGGGTTGTGGTGGTTTGGGATTAAAGTTAAGATCCCGCTCTGATACCATGTTGTGAGAGAAAGAAGAAAAAGTGTATAGAGTGTTAACTAACCTTAACACAAGTGAGCTTTATTTATACTATGTTGCGACTAGTTACATAACATATGGAACCAATATGGGACTAACTCCAACTCTATTCTAACACTGCCATCTCTGACAACTTTTATTGCTGTCCACATACCAAAACAACCAAATTCCCCACCATATAAACGGCCAAATTCCCCACCATATAATCCTTAATCAACCACGAAATAGGAGACACAGTTAACCATGGTTTTCTACCAACAAATTCCACACTCCTAAACTAGTTGACCGATCAAACCATTGCCCAGCCTAAATCAGCAAACCACTATCATTAACAATTAAACTGGAGAAAAGAATTGTGTTTAGATAGAAAAGTGGATGGACTCGTGATCACACCAACGCCAACACCGGCAGATCAACTGCCACGTTAACCATCCGCAAAGTTGTTGGGAATATCACTAAGGTCTGAACCACTACTGCGCAATTGACCTGTACCAATATCAAAAAGCTAGGCCTTGTTTACAATCATATGAATCAGAACGTTCAGCCTACTCACCCTGCATCTTTCAACAAAATAGTTCATGAATGTATATTACATCCGCGTTCAAATTTTTTGGTCACAGCTGGGTGCTTTTGGGATTTTGATTTTGAGTTTCTAGATACCTTTGATACTGTGTATGCCATCAGTATGGAGATTAGAAGTTCAAACATTAAATGCCAAGAAATTAGAAGCAACTTATTATTGGTGATTGATCTTGGATTGTAGATTGTGAAATGGGGATTTGCAGAAAATGTATGGTCAGGGTGGTAGCTGATCGGTGGCAATGATGGGTGGATGATTGAGTTTGCAAAAAGGGATATTGGAAAAAGTTTTAGAGAGACAAGGACGATGCTTTGGTTGCTAAAGGGAGATTTAAAACTTGGTGAATTTGGAGTAGATGGGCAAAGAGGGAGAGGTTATGTGAACCTACACACACATAGTAAATAGTTTCCTGAAAGCTGAAGGTCCCTATCATGTTGTCACAAGATTTTCCCTCGGTTTAATTTGTACGCTGTCTTGAGTAGAATTCAACCCCAAATACTAGTTATTGAAGTGAGCGGTTCGCTTCACTCCCTCCCTCATGCCCAACATGCTCATTCACCAGCACCTGCTGTGTGCATGCACACTAGCTAGCCACACCTACTCAATCCCAAAAATAGCTAATGAGGTGAGTGTGCCCTCATGCTTACATACTTGATATTACTTTGGTACCAGATGATGTGGCTCTTCTCATAGTCATCTACAAAATCTAAAGGATAAGCGGATGTGTCCATCGTATGAAATTTTAAAGGCTATGTCCTCATAATAATCAAAAAGCTTGTAAAACTACTGTACAAGAGTTACCTTGAAAAGGCTTTGTAGTTTGTAGGGAAATAAAGCCTATATCTATGGAGAAACGTGTGAATGTTTGACCATGGTTTAGTTTGCAGTATCAGTCAACACAACGGGTCGTAGTCGTGAGTAATAGATATCAGGTGTAATAGTCAATCTGTAACGGGAATCAGACTCTGAACTCATAAACTTTTTCCAAGCATTTGTAAATGCTAAAAGACCCATTAATATGCATGTTCTAAGCTCATTTATAACAAATTGAATGTTTTTAGAGCCTTTTAACCGTTACAAGTATAGTTCAAAAAAAACCGTTACAAGTAGTTTTGTAAGTAAGATTGAGTCAAAATATTGATTTATTCACAAGGAAAGAGAATCTCACTATCTAACAAACTTAAAATTGTACTAGTATAGATAAGTATTTCATACAATAAAGAAAGCAAATACTAGAACCCATTACCACATCAAAGGTTGTTTGTGGACACCAGTGAAGAAATCGAAGGTACTTGGTTTGAATTCTTTTTTTTGAACAATGGTTGATAGGGTCTAAGAATCAGAAGCTATTTCAAGTGAAGAAGAGGAATAATCTTACAAAGATACATAAGTCATACTCTAGAAGAACGTGATGGGTCTAAGAAAGGAAGAAAGAGGGGAAAAAAGTTGCTTTTGCACAATTTGTTGATGTAAAGGTAGCTGCAATGTTGAGTATCAGCCATTAAAGTCCGATACTGCACCGTTAAGCATTATGTATCAGCTGTGTCACCCAATACGCATGTGTTTTTCTGTATTATCGTTATTCTTCACTGTAACAATAACGGACCCTGCTAGTGGACCGTGGGTTATGTCCTCCGGGATTAGTTGAGGGGTGCGTAAACTTGCCCAGACACATGATTATCAAAAAAAAGAACAGACCCCATATAACTGTTACGTAACATCTGGTACATTAATTAAAACCATGGTTTGGACACTGGGAAGTGAAATCAAGGTTGAAGTCAATTTGGTGGTGGAATATAAGTCAGTCTGATGAAACTGGTAGCAATATTCTAAAACAAGGAATTAATCGGTAATTAATTGCTGCCTATCTAATTAGGTATGACTAACGATTAATGGCTGATTACTAATTAATATGTACCAATTAATTGCTCGAAGGTGGCCGACTGCCTGACTAGTGCCTAACGACTTTTAGAACATTGACGGGTAGAGTTGTGATGACTGGCAGTCAATATTTCTTCCAGTTGCCGGTCTCTAACTCTAATCAACTGCCTCTCCTGTCACTAGAGAGCCTCAATGGTCCCTTGAGCATCGTGTCTTTACTTCATAGCCCAAATATCTGAAACTGAAACCCCACAATTTCAACCTTGTAAATAAAGGAAATTATGGTGGTTTCTAGCTTTAATTTTAAAAATTAGGAACTTTATCAATTTATCTCTTTCTCGTTCCGTCATATGTATTCATCTATAGCTGTCAAAATAGATGAAACATCGGGAGTGACTTCAGATTACCATTGCTTCTAAGCTTATGGGTAAGGATGATAGGTGAACACTGTCTCTACTCAGAGCTAGCTTTCATACCTTTGAAGCCAGATAGAAGGATCCAAAGGTGGTGTTATCTTTTTCTATGCCATATCCATATGGACCATATTGGACCCTCGATACTTGGTGAGGTTTAGGGATAGGATATGTGTTCCGACATTTTTAGTTGGACATTTATCTGGAAAGCACATCCCAGTGTTTTGAGTTCAAAGTAAAGCTATGCTCGCTGTCAAGCCTCCACGAGAGTGTCCTTTGAGCCCTAGCCTTGTCCAATGCATTTAAGACATTGAGTTGCTAATTTGGCAGGAAAGAAGAGATTTTCCCTTCATATAATTGTTGTGTCTTCCATCCGACCAAAGCGTAGTTTATTTCTGTTTTCCATCAAAGATTGACAATTTGGTACATGGAGGGTAATTTTTCGGTTCACATAATTTTTTGGTTCATGTTGATGTTATTTACCTGGATTTGATCATTTCACTGAAAGCTGTATTCTTGTGTTTCAGAATTTCCTGGGATACTACAAATTCAAAAGCAAAACACTCAAAGATGAGTTCAGTCCAGAAGGTTTGTGTAAAGCGGCCATGTTTGCTTTGCTTGTGAAGGAGGAGCTACACTCGTGGCCGGAGCAGAGCACTCGCCAAAGGACTTGGCTAACCATTCCCGAAGCCATCATGTGTTGCCGGCATCCGTGGATGCGGGAGGCTCTCGAGGAAGGTTTTTCCAAGTGGCATTCCAATGGTATGATAAGCACCGTTGAGGATGGTGATGATGAGGATCCTGTTGTTTTTTCATCTGCTTCCTCCCCAGACCGCAACATTTATCTCATATAGATGCTTAATAGCGCATTGTCGTATTCTTTTTTTTTTTTTGTGGAGGTTAGGAGCTGAGGAGAGCATACAGAGAGTTGTCTCTGTAGAGATACTTTCATTTTTCTTTTTTCTTTTTTTATCGGCAGAGATAGTTTCATGTTACAGAATACTGACTTTTGTTAGATGTTCCATCTAAACTTGTGAAAAGAAAACTCCAGAGAATTTTAGCTATACCTGCTGAGAAAAGGGGCAGAAAAGGTTTCATCATACAATGGAATTGTTTTTGTCATATTATTATAGCCTTACAAGAGCTACTAAGTATACCACTTGGTGGCAGAGAGTTGGCAAAGCAGCAGAATTTAAGTGTTCGTTCTTTTTAACCCGTTCAAAGAGTCGAACGCACTTGCGGTAGTAGTCCTGAGAGATAGATGCCGTGTGTGTTAGTGGTTTTGCTCTGTTCATGCCTTGGTGGAGTGCTAGGGAGATTAGTTCCTTCTAGGATATGGCGTGGGTCCAAGAGTTCTTGTGACCACCACTTGTCTTGAAGGACCACCAAGGTGGTAGCCTAGACGGCTAAGATGTGAGGGTGAAAGTTCCTCACGGTTGTGGGTTCGAATATCGCTTGTGGATAGTAGTCCTGTGAACCAGATGTTGTACATGTAGAGGACCTTTGTTCTACTCTAGCATTTTGATGAGGTTGTGGTCAGGGACGGATGGACATAGGGTCACCTAGGGGCACGTGCCCCCCTCCTCTCTTTTTTGCTTTTCTGTTATTTTTAAAAAAATTATGTAAAGCAAACACAAAGAGGGATGTCTCTGTATTGCATTCTAAAACCAAAAAGGGCAGAGGTGCCAACAGGTCACCGGCCTGATCCAAACCAAGACTCGCTGATCACCATCGTCGGTCGTCAACCCAGGCACCGCCGCACCAGCCACCACTGAGGTTTCCGTCTCTCTCTCCCTCTTTCTCTCTTTGACTCTCTCCGGAACTTATACTTCACATATATATCATATATGTATACAAATAGTGTACGGTCTATACATGTATATATTAAACATAGGCAGTCTTTCATTCTCTCCCTTGATTAATTTTTTTTATTGGGATATTTTTATACAATGAGATTAGGGTTTTTGCTTCCAATTTTCAAGCTTCCTAATTAGGATTTTTTGCTCCAGTTTCCAAACTTTTCAATTAGGGTTTTTTGCTCCATAATCCTTACGTTTTCTGATTTAGGGGTTTTGTGCTTATTTTAGGACTTTTGTCTTTTGGAAAAATTGTGCTAATGTTTATTACTAACTTTAGGAACTTTTGAAAGTATTGTGCTTATGTTTAGGCCTGTCAATGGACCGGATCCGATCTAAAAAATCCGATCCGGATCCGAATCCGATAACATCGATCCGAAATCCGAATCTGGTAATTCAAATACAGATTGGATTGGATCGGATTAAATCCGTTATCAATCCGAATCCAAACTTTTTTTTTTTTTATTTTTTCAATTTTTTTTAAAAAAAAATAGTAAATTTTTTATTTTGAAAAAAAAATGTTTAAGAAGTTGTATTTTTATTTTTATTTTTTATTATAAATTTTTTTTTTGAAAAAAAAATTGTATTTTTTTGAAAAAGATATATATTTTTTGCTAAAATTTTTTAAGTAAAAAGGTTTTCAGATCGGATTCGGATTTCGGATCAGATCCGAATGTTTTGGATTCGAATCCGGATTACCATTATCGAATTCGAGTCTTATCGGATTTGGGTCTTGTCGGATTCGGATTCGGATCCGGCCCATTGACAGGCCTACTTATGTTTATAAACTTTGAAAACGTACATATTATAGAACTTGCTGCAAAGTTTGGTTTAATATTATTTTGTTTGACAATAATTTTATTTAGTTAGTAGAAATTGGTGCCCCCACCAGTGGGATTTTCTGGATCCGTCCTTGGTTGTGGTGACGGGCTTGCCTTTCCAGGCAGTAGTTATGGCTTAAACTGGACATTTTACAGTGAATGGAAACCTCTATGGTAACGCCCAAGGGAATTATTACGCTGATTGCCTCTTCCCAATCCCATCCTTTTACTTTGGGGAAAAAAAAGCAGGAAGTCTAGGTACACTACATCCAATCACTACACCATCCACTACATTCTTTATAGGGTCCATTCCGGGTCTCAAAAAAATACAGAAAAATGTCCATAAATTTTAAAATAATATATTATGGGGCCTTGTAAAAAATTAGCTCCAACAAGTATCGATAAGTATTATTTCTAGATTCGTCGGGACAAAACTGTGCAATTAAACAGTTTCGTCCCTACAAATCAAGAAATAATACTTACCGATATCCGTTGGAGCTGATTTTTTACAGAACTCCATAATATATTATTTTAAAATTTATGGATATTTTTCTGTATTTTTTTGAGACCCGAGATGGGCTCCACAAAGAATGTAGTGGATGGTGTAGTGGTTGGATAGTAGTGTATGTAGCATCTCTAAAAAAAAGAGAGGCTACAGTAGGGGTGGGTCCCTCCTTTTCCCTTTCAGCTTAGGAAAAAAAATATGTAAGCCAATAGAATTGGAAGGTAAAACATCACACTCCACTTTTCTAGCTTTCTCGACACTAATCAAAGTTGAAAGATATCAGAAAATGCAAAATAATTAAAATATATATATTTTGTCCTTTAGTACACTTTTTTTGGTCACAATTTGTTGTTTTTAGATCCCCTCGTCGATGCGAATGATCATTCAAAAAAACTACCCAAAATTAATGGAATTAGTTCAAAAAAGAAACAAAAGGAAAAAAAATAAAATCAAAGGGGCCATTTTTTTAATCGCAAATAAACATAATTTATTAAGGGGAGCGGCCACAATGCACACCTAGCACGCGTACAATATGCACCCATAACATTTACCACTAATAGGTGTAACATTTTACCAATTGGCATAACATTTTACTACTACATAGGCGTTATGGTGCATACCGTATGCACTCTTAACCATTGAGAGACATAACATTTGTCTAAAATAGACGTAATATATATATACTAGTGCTAGCCCGTGCCTACGGCACTACACATTCCGGTTGAAAAGGGATGGCAGTTGTGTAATTTAACTTAAAACTATGGACTCTTTAATGAAATGAGGAGAATGTCTCTCAACCATTGGATCAAACAAATCCAGACCATTCTAACAACTTGTCCTCACACCCTTCTATTTTTTATAATATATATATATATATATATATATAT
>BPLS01000442.1:173743-198553 GCA_019656275.1 Rhododendron kiyosumense
ATGCACACCTAGCACGCGTACAATATGCACCCATAACATTTACCACTGAGAGGTGTAACATTTTACCAATTGGCATAACATTTTATTACTAAATAGGCATTATGGTGCATACCATATGCACTCTTAACCATTGAGAGACATATCATTTGTCTAAAATAGACATAATATATATATAGTTATACAGGGTGTACATTGGAGCTTTTCCCTTTATTAAGTTCAAGGAAGGAACTAATCGAAAAGACAACAGAAGTAGCTATTCAAACACAACAAGTCTACAACCACAAACAAAAGCACAAATACTTACATACACTCATAAAGCATGTGGGGTCCACACACTACACACCTCCAATTTATAGGGCTTATAATTTTTTTTGAATGTGTGTATTTTAGTTTGTGTTTCTAAACTTTTTGATTGAGAAAATGTTCCACCAAGTAGTTTTTGCAGCGTCAAAACGGTGTAGCTTCTTCCCGCACTTAATTCTTGTATGCATTACGGCGAACTGGGGTGTAGTGAAATTCGAGCTGTCTATGTCGGCTATCAATGGTTAATTTGGATTTCATTTCGGCAAAGAATAACTTGAATTTATAAGATGAAATCTGGATCATTGATTATTGAGATGAACTACTCATATAGCGCATTAGACCCCTGTTCGTCAAGGACCCCAGTTCCGCATCACAACACTACATGATCCCAAGTCACTTCTTAATACTACTGATCCCTCCATCCCAATTTGTAAAAAATGAGTTATACCTTTAAATCCGTAATAAATTTCATATCGAATATGGATTTTATTTGATAGATCTCGATTAGTTCTACAATACAATATTTTCGAAATCACATAAACATTATAAATTACTCCCTCCGTTCCATTTTTACTGTTCATTTTCGTTTTTCGTGCTGTTCTTTCAACGCTTATGTCTTACAATATGAAACTCTAAAAATATGCAATATAGATCTTGTTTGATAGTTCTCGATTAGATCAATAATACAAAGTTTTCAAAATTATGAAAAACATTGTAGATTGGGAGATATAAGCGTTGAAAGGACGGAACGAAAAACGAAAATGGATTATAAAAATTGGGACGGAGAGAGTATAAGATATAATCAATTGAAAAGTGATACGAACTCCCAAAAATGGACAATTAAATTGGGACGGATGGAGTACTTGAGAAGACAGAAATGCATATCAATTCTTTCTTCTTTTTTCTACGAAATATAAACTGCATATAATATATAAGGAAACCACAGTACAATAAAGCAGACACTACTGGTCCAAAAATACAGAAAACAACAAATAAAAACAAAACAAAAAAGAAAATTCGCTTGGAGCCAAAACGTCGGTGTCGGGATCACACTCATGAGGAGAGGGGGGGAGGGGTGTTGGTTGGAGTGGCTAACTATGGATGGCTAGGTATGGACACCGAGCAGACTCTCTTGGATGGACCCGCCGCAACCAACTTGAGCTCATACCCGCCGCAGACTGAAGGCTAAAGCTGCTGCAAACGCCACCACCATCGCCGTTGAATTGGTTCCAAGAAACCAGATCTAGAACCTTAAATCTGGCTCCTAAGTCTAAAAATGATGGGAAGAGTGGGAGATCACAACTCTCTAAGAAGAGCATCTCAACTATCTCGCAGCCATGGTAGGAGAGGAGAGCAGAAAGAGAGACTAGAGAAGAGAGGGAGACTGGAGGAGAGGAGGATTGAGGAGTCACTACAAGAAAAAACACCAACAGCCACACTCAAAAAAGTCACCAAAAACTGGAATTTTGTCACCTATACTCTTGGGCTACATGTGACAAGGTAGTCACCAAATCCATGACACTAAAAGTCAACGGCGACTAAATTTAAGCACATGTCACCAAAACATACCTAGGGCGACGATGAGGCGTCACCAAAACGACTTTAACAGCAACAACACTTGTCGCCAAAAGACCTCAACAGCGACAACATGAAATTTGTCGCCAAAGGTTAATTAATATGTCAGAAACGGAAAAAGTTGCTCCTCAATTGACCTTGTATTTGTTCCCACCAAGATTCTATCCGGTGCCTTCTCTAAGAACGCACACGAACTTAACCTCCAACCTACAGCTATACTTAGTAAGAGCAAGTATATCAGAGTAACAAACCCAACATTTGTAGCTATTTTACCTAATTAAGGCACCAAAACAAGCCTGCAGCAGGTTCGACAAATATGGCTCTATGTTTCCTTTGTGAACAGTTGATAGTTATTTCTACCGAACAACTATTCACCAGGTAAGGATTAAAATATTATTTTCTTCACTCTCCTCCCTCCCACTCTCTTGTTTTTCTCTGCAACCCAGTTGGGAAAATAAAAATAAACAATAAAAATAATAGGAAAAAAGTGAAAAATGTATATTGTAATTGGTGTTAGGTAAAATTTATAGTATTAATGTAACTGTGAAAGAAAAAATTAATAACTAAAATAGAATTGTGAATCGTTCACAAGGTAATATGCATACGCATCGATAAACTTGCTCTAAGAAGTTAGAGGCAGGAAGAGATAAAAAGGGGGAATAAAGTAGAGGGGAAAGAAGGGAAGAGGGGACGGACAAGGAGAGGAGGAGGAACCCTTCCCAAGAGTTCTCTCTTTCTAGAACTCTCTACTGCTTTCTGGTAATGCATATCAATTCTTAAGCCGAAAAGAATATGACCACATACATCATGTTCATACGGGTTCTGATCTAAAAAAAAAAAAAAATTCCAATCCTAGACGGATCGGACCATTTTGAACGAAATAAACTGGTCGAATCATTTTTTTTGAAATCTTAGACAGGTCCGGAACACGTATCTAAATGGATGCATGTACCTATGGCAAAGCCTGGAATCGGCAACAGTGTTTTCCAGAAAACAGAGAGTACTTTTGATGCAGGAATTAATAAGGGATGAAATATAAACACGTTGACCTCAACCCTACAACAGGAAATCCGAGAGTGATATCCTTGTTTAGATATATAATAATGACAATTCACTGCAACTTGAGCGAGTGAAAACAAAATCACAAGCCCTTTCACACACGTTACCAAGTACTACTCCAATCAGGCCCAGCTGTTTGGCGCATATGCTTTTTGAGGTTTTTCGGTGGTTTTTATCTTCGGAGTTCTCTTTGTTTAATTATGACTAAAGTAGTATGTAGTTGTTGTAACTTGTTAACCTCTGCTTTACCCAAAATAGCTTCAACAAACTGGAAAAAAGAAGTTGATTATCCAATGGTCGGTCGAAAGTTTACTAGTTTTAGGTAAGCAACGACCCCACCAACAATTGCCCTCAGTTATTTGTCAAAATCACGTTTTTTCTTAAAGCAAAGTGGAACCACAAATCAAAACATAGCGAACATGATCGTAATCATTACACACATATTCATATGCATATAACAGATTTAGATGCAAGAAAAAAAGAAGAAAAAAAAATGGTTCCGAACAGAGTTATATTTAGAATTGTGACTTAATTAAAAGTGTGTCCCTAGACGTACTTTTTTGTTTTTCGGATGCATGATTTTCTCCGAGAGTATCTCCATTTGACTCTGTAACTTATTTTTAGTGTTAGATGAGATGTTTACTTAAATTAATTAAAATAATGTCTTTTAATTTCATTCCATTTGACTCTTCAGAAAGGTTTTTATGTAACCTACTTTAATGTTCTTGGTTAAAGGGTTTTTTCTTTCTTTTTGAATTGAAATGGTTACAGAGTGAAAAAGAAACCCGACTATACTATAACCACATACAAACTCACAAACGCACGTACAAATACAAGTTTAAGGGCCTCACACACACTACACTGTAAATTGTGGGTTTGTGTGTTGTTTAAGGCCTCGTTCCGCAATGATTCTTATTTTTAAATACTTATTTCTGATTTTACAAAGCCTGTCATTATCTCATAAAACATGCATCACTTTCAATTCAAAAATAATATTTATTTTAATTAGTAGAACACGCCCTTGTCCAAAACAAGCCTGCTCGGGGCAATTGCTGTGGTATGGAGCCAAAGAAGATTTTATTAAAATCCTGACTGTGGTCCTGCTTTTAGCCTGTATTTGCAAACTATCCGCCATAATTTCTCCATAGCTGCAGAAGCGTTAAGTAAAGTTAGTTGGCTGCTTGGCCTAACATTCATCCACCTTAGTGAGATAACCATCTTTTCAATTGACAAGTTCTTCCACCTTTTCTGTCCTTATTATTACAACTTGCCATGGGTCTACAAAATGAAACCATGAAATGCTTTGAAATGGACAGAGCCTGGTGAAATCCTTTAGAAGTTTTTTTTTTTTTCATAACAGGACGTCCACGTCAACTTGCGCAACTACCCGACAAACCCTCTTGTGACCCTAAGACTTAAAATGTTTGGCCCTGCTGGATACAAATATGCAACCTCATGAAGAATGAACACTTATTTGCATTCTCATACCCACCTAGCATAGCGTTAAATTTAAATCCTTTAGAAGTTAGCTTTATATCCTTGTTATGGTACAGTGTCATGTGGCCATCTGTACTAGATTACAACAAAGTCGAAATAAAGCAAGGTGACCCGAGTACTTATGATTAGGACATAATAGTCACAAGTGTGAATATTATATTATCTTCGTTAAAGTGGGCTCGAATTCTCTGTCCCAACTTTCTACTTCGGCTTCTGTACCGACACATTCGAGGCCCGGACCCAGGCGCAGGCTAATGACACCTGAAACAAGTCCTGTGATTTTTAAGGTTTAGGCCCAAAATAGCTAGGACCCAAATTTGGATGGGTAGGGTTGAAAAATGAATCAACCCACTCAAATTTGAGCTCGTATTCATTTCTTAAAAGATCGCTCAAGATTGGTCGGCTGACTAGGTGGATGGCTGTGGACGCGAGCTTCAAAGGGTGGCTTCTCGATTGTGGTAATCAGCAGCGTATGGAGCCCTGGTTCTCAGATTTCTTGGTTGTTTGTGAGATCCCAATAGGCAACGTCTCGGCAGTCGATTCTTGTGGTCCGAGAATGTGAGGGGCTCACGGCGGCTGGAGCCACTGTCAAGATGTTTGGTGGTGACATGGTTTGCGGCCAGAGGTGGTAGTCGGTTCTTGTGTGGTTGTGGTTTGGTTGGTCTGGAGTGGTGGTCTGCGGTGTGGTGGTGTTGTTTGCGTTTGATTTGTTGTGGATTAGGGTTTGATTTGGGGTTTGGGCCGATTTGTTGCCCTTTGGTGTTGAGTTATAAATTTTTTTTTTTTTTCTGAGTTTTTAGGCCTTTGCCATTATCTGTTTTTACTTGTCTGATCTGGGTATTTTAGACCCATGACTGTTCCAGGCTTGACCCGTTTCCTAGGCTTTGGCCCTCAGGTGTTTGGGCTTCGGCTCTTTAGGTGTTATCCAACCTTTGGTTGGATCCCTCTCCCCCACTTGATGTACCCTATTGAGTTTCTTAATAAATTTTTGATTGTTTAAAAAAAAAAAAAAAAACAAGCTAAGCTTACATGTTCTGAAACTCGTTAAATTTTTAAAACCAAACTTAAAACAACTAATTGCTCAGCTCGTTCGGATTATTTATCACGCTTGCGGATATGTAATATGGATATTATAGTTCAGCATTTGGGGTGCCTTCAATTATGTATCAGCCATAATTAACCCATAAGTTGCTTGCTTGTCAACGTTCTCATCACTTCAAAATTTGTGTTAACTCTTGGACAGAAATATTTATTCCTACTCGGGTGACATTTAACGGACTAACATACTAAACAAATACAGATGAAAACAGTGGCATTTGATTAAATATTGAATGAGCTTGATGTAGTTCTCATGGTGAATAGAAAAGTGGCGGCAGATGCTGCCGGGTGCTTGGCAGCGACCCTCCAAACGTGTTTTTAGCGACTCGGATTAAAAATAATTTTTTTTAGGATAGAGTCAACTCTTCCTTGAAAAAATTCGTTTTTAATCCGAACCATTGATTACAGAGATTGACAGTCTAATTGAGCTTGACACCGCTGCCAAGTGGAAACCTGCTTGGCCGGGTCCCAGGGTGTGTGTGAGAGAGATAGGGGAACTATGTATACTATGACTAGATACTATTCCCTCCGTCCCTTTTTTAGAGTCCAGTATTCCATTTTGGGCTGTCCCTTAATAAGTGTCCATTTTGTAAAGTTAGTGGGTAAAAGTTGGTATATTGTCTATTTTGTCCCTAAAAGTAGATTCCATTTTAAAAAGTTAGTGAGTAAAAGTGTAATGATGATGGATGATAAGGGAAAGTGGAGGAAAAAGTTGATGTGAAAGGTATAATGATGATATCTTTTTAATAAGTTGGAATTATGAAGCAGGACACTTAAAAAGGGACGGAGGGAGCATATAAAATGCAACTTCAATGAGAGAGAGAGAGAGAGAGAGATTGATTATCTATACTATGACTATATATATATATATAATATGCACCTTCATTAATGATGGGTCATCCGAGAAGATCGAGCAGATATCTTTTTCTCCTTTTTTTTTCCCCCCTAGAAATGCTCTTTGTATGGTAAATTCATAAAAGAAACCATTTCATTTGCATGTCTTGGATGAGCAATCAAACATGTGAATCTGATTTCCACCACTTATTTTCCTTTAATTACGCTAGCAGCTGCCACTTGAAATCTGGATGCCTATAGTAAAAGTAATCATTCAGTAGATTTGTGCACTTGATGTCTAAAGCCTCTTTCATTTAAGGTTTTTATTTTTTAAATATTTGTTTTTTATTTTATGAGACAGATCATTTTTTTATAATACATCACCTTTAATTTATTAAAAAAAATACTTATTTTTACAGTATTTTTCTTAACAGAACAGGAATCTTTTACCATTATATAAGATTCATACATAGTATTATATCTCTCGTAAATGTGTAGTTGTACTCACAGAATTAAAAAACTACATGGCGAGCATTCAATAAATTTTCCTTTGACACGGTTAAACCTAAAGCTATTTTCACTTTACCTTCTATTTTCCACTTGTCTCATTAATGAAGAACATGTTGGGTCCCCACCAACAGTAGTTTGCTCTTTGCTCCAATTTCTGCCAACTGTTAAACCTCATATACCTATCGAGTTCAAGTTTAGGCGGTTTGGAAACCCTTGTTTATAAATTTTTTTATATGGATACCGAATCTTTGTTTATTGTATCTCTTATTTCAAAAACCAAAATAAATAAATAAGCAAGAACTACCAAACACATGATAGCTAGACCTTGAATAACAAGGACATCGTGAGAAATTGCGAGTAATAGTAGGAGGAGGGTATTGTGCGTTCTCTAAGACTCTCTCAGTGTGTTTATTTTTTTATTATAATAATTTTATTTTATTGGTGATGAATGAAAAACAAATTGATAAAAAAAAAAAAACAAGGACGCATGCGAATAATTAGGCTCTTTTTGGTAAAGTTGTCAGTTTATTATTTTTCCTTTAAGAAAAATAAGAAATGAGGTTTTGTTTATTTATTAAAAAATAAAAATAAAAAACATATTTAATGACCTAATAATTTTTGTTTATTTATTTTTTCCCAAACAGAGCTTTAATATTTCCTGGCCTTTCATTCGCTATTCAAATATCTGGGCCAGTAGAAAGGTACGAAAGGTGGTCTTGTCTTTTCCTTTCCAACCACTAGTACGCTAGTAGCTCCGTCGTTGATGGATCTCTCCTCTTCTCGGCCGGCTGTGACTCGTACGTCCGGACAATGTCCGTATGAATCCACATACAGTAGTAGTAGCTAGATTCATTTAAAGCAAAACACAGTCAACACTCATCAGTAACAATAAGATCATAGAGGCTATGTGCCAACAAGAAACATTGCCAGAGAAGTACCAAAAACCAACAAAATAACTTACTCATTCAGTTCTAATTTAAATGTTCCTTACAGTTTTTCGTGCATTTTCAAATCTCAAAAATATATATTTTTACATTTTTTTTTTAATTTTCTTACACCGAATTAAAATACTCAATGAACACTTTAATTTGGTATAAGAGATTTTAAAAAATAATATGCAAAAGTATATTTTTTTGAAATTTGAAAATGTAAAAAAAACGGTACAAGACATTTAAATTGGAACGGGAGATAGAATCTACAAGATGCAGTTTATTTGTTAATTAACATAATAACCACAGGCTACTTCTACTCGGAATTTACACGGCGTCTACGTTCTTCTGAGCACATCAACATGAGGATCGAGATCCGCACAAATTTGACGGGAAAAACCCAGTACAGTTCTCAAACACCTGAGGCACAAAAACATCATCGTACGGCTCAAACGCGACTTCATGAGACTCAGACCTCTTCATGGGCACTTCACAGGCAGCTGGTTCCGCTATCGGTACTTCAAAGACCGCATCATCATGGTCCTCACCGGCAATGATCTCCTCGGAGCCGTCGATCTCTGAATACTTGGTGGGGTCCGGCGTACCGGAGTCTCGGCCGGTGAGTTCCTGAACGAGAGCCCGGAATTCTGATGCAGTGGTCTTCACCTTCATTGGGTTGGAGATGTACACAATCTTGACTGGTTTGGTTTTCTTGGTCTTGGCTTGCTTGGTTCCCTTCTTTTCTTGCACACTCAAGAGTTTTTCCATTTTTAGAGAGAGAGAGAGAGAGAGAGTAGAAGAGGGTTGATTTTTATGGAGAGAGAGAGAGAGAGAGAGAGAGAGAGAGGGTTGATTTTTATGGGGTGGAGTTAATCAGATTATTATGCGTTTACGGAAGTGGGTATTTGAGAGGTGAAGAAGAGGTTACCGGGAAAGGAAATTAATAGGAGATAAAAAAAGAAAGAGAAAAAAATGGGAAGGAAAAAGAGAAGGTCTTGATAGGGAAGGGTCTGAGTGTATTTATAGAGATGGATGCATATGCTACTCCCAAACACAGCGCGTTCAGATAAGAGGATTTATCGTCCTAAGTGGTCCTTTCTTATAAAATAAAGGTGACTCATTTAATTATTCCCTCAAAAAAAAAACTATGGGAAAAATTCCACACCACATGTTTGGTTTTCTTTATAAATAAAAGTTCATTTAATTATTAGCACTCAACTTTTTGCCACCCACAAAGCCACAACGTTGGTCTGAGATCCCTAGTATGCGATATGCAGAGGAGGACTTTGTCGATTCTTGGAAATCCCTAATTGTTGGAAAACAAAATCGTACCTCTGATACCATTGGTGGGTTTAATTAAAGACAAAAAAAAAAAAAAAAACTCTGGATAGGTGCTATGAATCATTAAAAAACAAACCAGAGAAAATAGAGGGATAGATACTACAGTTTTTTCTCTCAAGAATATGATGTTCTTAATGTTCTAATGAACACTAAAAATATGATTCAAGGCCTTATAAATGTGTTCTGTCTGCGTACAAACGGTCCTAGCTAACTTGAGCTTGGTCGGTCCTGACATACTTAAAAACAATCCTGGTCGTTGTTACAGAAACTTTAGAAATTGCTCAAGATCACGACCACCCTGTCCATCCTCAAAACGGTCTTGATCAAAGGTGTTGAAACGTCAAAAATTGGTTTTCGTTACCCTAACATCGATTTGGGATAAAATCATCTCGGTTCCTCCCTCTTCTCCGAAACTCTAATACGTCCTAGCTGTCTCTCTCTCTCTCTTTGCCAGCAGCTTGATGAAGTAGGCGATTTGGGAGGCAACCATGTTGAGAGATTGTAAGTCCCCCGATTAACCACGATTCCATCTTGGTATTGAAAGGATATCCCATTCTTCTTTCTTTAGTGATTTCTACGAAGGTACAGTGAGAATGGTGTTGGGGATAATTTTGGTTCAACTCACTGATCTTTTTGAAAATACCATGAACTTTTTTATCATGAATATTGTGATGAGTATCCCTTAGGTTTGGATATCAAAATTTATGATGAACGTATTATGATCAATATTGACAACTTGTGTATTATGGAAGATTCCCTTGGTCTTCATATTTTGTGTTATGCTAAAGTTATAGAACTTGTGTTCTGTTTAGTTTGTGCAATGGCTAAACAATATGGCCGAGCAAAAAAAAATGGCTAAACAATATGGTAATTTGTTTACTGAAATTTGTCATGCATTTCTGCCTTATATGTGCTTGTTTTTTTTTTTTTTTAATCGACAAAAGAGAAATTTTATTAAATTTGTTGTTGTTATAGAAGTGACATCGCGATCGAGTAAATTAAGAGGGGCAGTGGGTTTAGACCAAAGTTCTCACCAACTAAGCTTAAAGCATTACCTTATTAAGCATTTATGGATGAATTAAATTAAAGATTAGTGTCCATCTCACACGAATAGGAATTGATAAATGTAATTTTTTCGGGAATCAATGTCAAATATGATAATTTCGTCCATCAAACCGATAATGACTTGTGGTGGATTTGTACGGACCCCTAAATTATTGAAAAAAACTCGTACATAACAGTAATTCATAAATTTGTGACAATGCAAGTTTTTCCAGGGATCATGGTTAAAAAATTTGGGCTTGTAACCTTGATTATATTACCTAGCTATTTATTTTGGAAAACAATAGATTCTCTTATTGTTTTGAATACCAAGCCAATTTGAAATCTGCCTTACTTTTTCTTTAATTAAAATTTTACTAGGATTAATCATATCCCACCAAATTAGGCAACAAATTCGTCTTAATCACTAAATAAGGATAATAAAATTGATAAACCACGTGTGAAAAGGATGAAAACATAACCCGTCAAAGTGATCGGGATAGGGATAGATGAAAACTTACGTGGTATCGCAAATAGGAGAAATTATTCGTTGCCCTTGGGGCAACACACAGGGGGTGCCTTCCACCAATTAGAATTTCCCAACTAAATTTGTGTCAGACTTCTGCCGGGGAAGGAGAAATTATAAGTGATTAAAATTTAAATTTGGAATACTGAGTTCTTCTCTCTCACTACACACAGCCTTCCCTCTAAAATTAATTCAGTGTTATAAATTTCAATCCGTTTGAATGGATGAGAATATTTTATTTTTTTGATCATTTAATTCTAAAGGGTCATAATTAAATTTTGACTATAGGGCTAAAATTAGCCCTAAGAAAGTCGTAGAATTAAATATCTCTTAAGACTAACCAACGAGAGCCCTATAGTCAAAATTTAATTATGACCCTTTAGAATTAAATGATTAGAAAATTAAAATCTTCTCACCCATTCAAACGGATTAAAATTTGGAACACTTAATTTTTCAACCTGCAATTTATATATTAAAAAATATGGTTAAAAAATTAAGTGCTCCAAATTTCAATCCGTTTGAATGGGTGAAAAGATTTTATTTTTCTAATCATTTAATTCTAAAGAGTCATAATTAAAATTTGACTCTAGGGCTCTCGTTGGTTAGTCCTAAGAAATATTTGATTCTACGACTTTCTTAAAGTTAATCAACGAGATCCCTATAATCAAAATTTAATTATGACCCTTTAAAATTAAATGATCAAAAAAATAAAATATTCTCATCCATTTAAACAGATTGAAATTTGTAACACTTAATTAATTTTTGAGGGAAGGTTGTGTGTAGTGGGAGAGAAGAACTCAGTATTCCAAATTTAAATTCTAATCACGAATAATTTCTCCACCCCGGCCAAAGTCTGACACAAATTCAGTCGGAAAATTCTAATTGGTGGAAGGCACCACTTGTGTGTTGCCCCAAGGGCAACGAATAAGTTCTCCGCAAATAGGACCATAATTTAATTAATTCTTATAAAAGTTCTGTAACTTGAATGTTTTTGCTGTCAAGCCTGTCATAAGCCTCGGGTTAGCATGTTCTTAACTACTTTTTCAAAAAGTCAATTTGAGGTACTTCAGATTTTTCTAAGGCCAATTACAACTTGCTGGTTTTTTTTTTTATTTTTTATTTTCTAATTATTATTTAATTTCTTTTCAATCATTACCCTATTTCTTTAATTATTATTTTTATTTCTCTTTTTATCTATCCCTACTCATTACCCCTCTTTCCAATCATTATCCTATTTATCTCTCCACCCACTACTAAAACTAAAATATCCAAAGATGAAAACCAAACAAACCCTAAATGTTCGATAGACACCTTCATTTGTAGCGCCAATTGCGTGCTTTCTCAATCTTTGATACACCTTAATCTTAGAAAAGATCAATGTTACGGTGACCTTATTAATTTTTTGACCATGTTTAGAATACCACGCGAGTTGTCAATTTTTTTTTCATAGATGTTGCAGTGATAATAAGAAATATGATAGCTAGGTAAAACCCATTCCGACAATATTCTAAAACATAATTACCAAATGTGGTCATCATAGAATATTCTTATGCTTGAAAATTAAAACACTACCGTTTTAGGGGGTTTGACTCTCTCGATTTTGAGAAGTTTCCCAGGGCTCCAATAACTGATAATTGCATTAACTTTACAAATGAATGAGATATGTTACATTTGATCTTGCTATATATTGACGTTAAGGAGAACAAACGCGATAGGATCTTCATTACATTAGCAGGAGTGAGTGGGGATGCAAGAGACCGGCAGTGCTGGTCCAAACGTTTGGGTTGCCCAAGCCCAACCTCAAACTTGGTTGCCTGCTTATTATTAAGTCATAAAAAATTAATTAAAGAATACAAGACAAAAAAATCAAGGTCACGATGTGCTTTTAGTTTGAATTCTATCAAAAATTAAAATTAAAATGAAATTTGAGTTATAGTGCTTTATGATGTAGCATGATTCGATTCAAAAAAAATTGATGGGTTTCTATTTATTTTATCTTTCATTTTTTATTTTGATCATTATTCTATGTTTAATGATAAATTGAAAAAAGAAATATTATGGACCAACTTGAAAAAATACAAACCTGACTTAAAAAATGGTTAATTTTTTTATTGAAGTTTTTTTTTTAAATTGGTGAGTTCTATGTATACATTATATACATATGTATGTATATTTTTCATATTTGCATCAATCACTATGTGAATGTGAATGCGAGTGGTTGTTTTTTTTTTTTTTTGGAGGAGTTCGCCATGCTGTTAAAGTTCTTATTTTCCGTTTTCCGAGATAGGTCATTCTCTCATAATACATCACCTTTAATTCAAAAAATAAATACTTATTTTAGTGAATGGAACACACCCTAATTGTTAATGTAGAAGAAGTATCTCCCAAAATAAAAAATGGACACCAACAACAAATGCCCTTTCACTTCTGGACGAATAAAAAAAAGAGAGCGAAAAGTGAGTGCACTTGCAATCAATGAAAAGAGGAGAGAGAGAGAGAGAGAGAGAGAGAGAGAGAGAGAGAGAGAGAGAGAGATCGGTGTTGGGCAGAGGAATTGAATTTGGGCGCACCTAAATATGAGGGAACTTAAGTATACCCAACTAAGCAATAAACTAGCACAATCCTTCATGTTGTGTTTGCATCCAAATAAAAATATATATGTATTTATATTTACATGGAATTTTTTTTTGGGTTGTCCTAGCCCGGGGGTTGCCCAAACCGACGGGCTTGCGGGGTTTACCCCGGGCCCGGCCCGGAGACAAGTTTGCACTCTTGCTTTCGCTTTGGAATGCTTTTATATGATTGTAAAACATCATCTCTTTGACCAAAAAAAAAAAAAAAACATCATCTCTGTATCTATTTCTATTTCAGTTGAAACTGGGGTGTAGATCATCTCCAAACCCTATTTACTGTAAATTGAAAAATTGAGGGCAACGTGAGCAAACTAGGTAACGGGTTAGTTAAGGATTATTAGAGAGAAATAGAGGTGGCAATTTCAATCCATATTTTTTTATTCGTCCAAATCCACCCATTTATAACTCAATCCAACCCGCCCATATTGTATAATGGGTTGATATGGGCTCAACTCAGATCAACTCATATTTATATATATATACGTTTAGATGGGTTCAATATGGGTTGAAATACAAAGATCCATTCACTACTTTCAAGCTAAAAATCCCCTTTTTTTTTATCCTAAATAAAACCATTAACCAGCGTTTCACTTCCATGTGATCACTTTCAGCAGCGGGCGGCAAAACAAATGATTCAACTGAAGGTTTTTTATTTTTTAACTCGGAAAAACTGAAAGTTAACTTAACGATCAATAAAGTAAAAACTGAAAGTTAAAAAACATTTTTTTTAGATGCGAAAAAAAAACTTTCAAGCCTAATCTCATCTCTGGTAATGATATAAATAAAACACTCTTTTTTTTTTTTTTACGCGTCCAGGCCTAATTTCATCCCTAGAATTGCGGGGAGCTTAAACTAAAGTTAACAAAATTTTGTAAGGGTTGGACCAAAAAAAAGAGCTGAACATTTTTTAAGTTTTGAACTTAAAACCTTCAGGGAGAGCAAATCTCCAAACCTTAGAAATGACAACAGCACAATTCGATTTGTCTATTAAAACCAAAACTTATACCTAAAACCGAAACTATAACCAAAATCGGCAATTTCTTTCTTTATCTAAATCATAGTCGACGAAACTGTCGATTACAGTTCGATTTTTCGCCAATGATCAACATTTCTAATCACTCTCCCCTTTTCAATCAGATAATTGCTTGGCTCAATTGCTCGGATCATTGAATTTTTTGGATCATTGATCTTTTTTTTCCCTTCAAGATAATTAAATTAGTATTGGGTTATAATATTTACACTCTGTTTCACGATCGCCGTACTCTCAACATTTCTAATCACTTGACTTTTTAATCTCAACCTAAGTGGTGGCTTCAACGAACGCAACGAAGACCGAAACTGTACAATCGGTGCAATCATCGCCTTACAGATAATTCTCTGATATGGCCTCTAACTCCTCGTCGAAGTTACGTTACTGTTTGGAAATGAAAAAAAAAAAGTAAAAACCTGATTTTTTAAAGTTTTTTTAGCCTCTAATTGCTTCATTGTTATTTAAAAAAAATTGAGTTTTAATCATAAAATTTTACTTTTCTGAATCCTCTTATTGAGACAAATCAAAAAGGGAGGAGAAGAGAGGGGAAGGGAAACAAAAAAGAAGAAGAAGAAGAAGAAGAAGAAGAAGAAGAAGAAGAAGAAAATGGGTCAGGTCGGGTCTGGGTTTGGCTTGACCCATATTCGACCCAACCCGTTTTCAAGTCATTTACTTTTTAACTCATATTTGACCCATGTCCCATTTTAACCCGCCCAGACTCGCCTGTTTGCTACCTCTAGAAAGAAACATCGAAGGATAGAGTGTTCCTACATGATTAATCCTTCGATTCTTTCATGAAATCGATTAAATTATTTACACTGCCGGTGTAAACATTTATTTTTTTCAAATCAATTACATTGCACCACATTGAAATGTCCAATTAATAGAACATTTCAATGTGATACAATGTAATTGATTTAAAGAAAATAAATATTTAAATCGCAGGTGTATATGATTTATTTTAAATGCGGTGTCGGCTCAGGTTGAAAAGCTTGAGAAAATGGCTTGGGTAATGTGTGGTGAGGACTTGTGCACATGCACCCTTGATATTGATTTTTCACTTTTTTTTTGGAAATTAATATTTGTGATCCACTTTTTATTGATGGAGTTCCACTTTATTCATGAACTTACTAATCAATTCATGTTAAAATTAGAGCGCCATCAATAAAAAATAGAGCGTGAAAATCAATTTCTTTTTTTTTTTTTTTGAGTAAATACCTTGATATTGATGTTTATATTTAGTGTAACCTACAAACGTATATGAACATGTAGGCACCCGAGTGCCCGATTATTGAGATAGTCTCCAGTTGATGAAGAAAAACTTGCCATCATATACAAATTTGTGCTACAAACTAAAGGTCTTTTGTCTAAATAAATAATTAGTTTTTTATTTTTTTTATTCAAAATTTTCCGTTTATGTAGTTTTGCTTCAATTTTTTTACAAATTATTGGTTCGACTCGATGAGAAGAATTGAAAAAGTAAAAAATTATGGTACAAAGCTAACTTTTTTTTTTGTAAAATCAAAAAAAATCTTACTTTTTGATTGATTTTTATCTTCATTAATTTAATCTTTTTAAGGGATCTTTTTGCCCAAACCTGTGATATTAATGAATCTTTTTGCTCATTGCAACAAAGGAATTTCGACTACGTATTTTTTTGGGTAATTTAGCATAAAAATACTCATTATTCAAGACAACTCAATATATTTTGTTAACTATATTGTCTAAATAATATTTTATTATGATGTTTATCCGAACACAAAAGATATAGCGTGAACCCACTTTTTTATGCCATAAGTTTGGATCTCTTAATAGATTTTGCATATTGTTGTCACAAAAAAACAATTTCAAATTGGAAATTAATTTTGACACTCTTGTTTAAGCCGCTAGCAACCATTTTGTGTCTTAATCATGTGAAATTACAAAATAAAATGTGGAGTGTCAATCCCTTCCAAATTAATTACATATATCATTATATCTTGTCTAGCGAATGCGTTTCACGCGCCAAGAGCATGCGTACGGAGCAAAAAAGGCTAACGAAGAAGCGGGTCTAGCTAGTGTGTCAATAATTCTACCACGTGGCTGTCTTGTCTGGATGTTATGACGTCTTCCTAACGTCATTCGAATGACGTGCCTGACAAAATATCAGATCAGCAACAGTTCATAAATAAAAAAAAAGATCTGCCAATTGGATTTTAGCGTCGGCTTAGGAGGGCATGATCCAGTGCTCCTCATTACCACCGGAAAATTGTGCGTAGTATACTTTATTACTTTATACTACTCGTACTATACCTTGAGATGCATTTGAGCTCGTGATGCAAGTACACACCGAAATGGGGGAGGTTGGCAAGCACCCCTGCCAAGCAAATGTCGAACGGTCAATTCAGTTGTTCATTTTGGTAATTGACGACTTTAATTTTGATGAGCAATGAACGGTTAAGATTTATATGCGTTTAGATTCAATTCGAGCCGTTCGTGTCAAGATAAACGGCCAGATTAACCGCTCGGCACGCGTTTGGCAGTCTGATTTCCATCAATCAAGAAATGGCGGGGATTATAATGGTCCATTTTTGTTTCAAGAAAATACGAACTTTTTCATACAAATTTGATTGAATTGATTTTTTTGTATAATTAATTTACATGTTGAGATCCCCACAAAATGAGTGATTCGAATATTTAAAATAAATTGTGAAACTCATGCAATTAAGTGGTGTGTTTGAGATCTGTATTTTAAAAGTGTGTGAATAGTTGTACCCAAAATAGATAAAATCTATTTCCAAACTATGATCGTGATTTCAACATTTTTAGCATACCTATGCTTTTCAAAAAAAAAAAAAAAGCATACCTATGATTTTGATTCCTCTTATTGTAATAAATCATAAAAGTTATGGAAATTTCTACAAAAATAAATGCAACGCCCCAGGCTAAGTTCAGATGACCATCTTTCCATTTTAATTTCTCGAGCACTGGTTCCAATGACCATCTTTCAGGACCTACCGGACTCCCAGGCTAAGTTCAGATTTTGCCACCCAAAAGCACTAATTCCACTGACCATCTCTTTCAGGATCTACCAGGCTCTCCGTCTTTAATCATTTCCCATTTCATAATGCCAACAAAGCGTTGATACAGCGAGACAACAATGTCTGGAAATTGCACAGGCATGTAATGTCAATGAATAGCCGCTATAGTAGTTCCACAAATGACGAGCTTTTTCAATAGGAATTTACCAATAACCAACCAAGTGCTGAACACCGGGTAGATAACGCCGCGTGCATGGAAAACACTTCGGCCTCGTTCATTTTGAGATTTTGGATTTGTAGGTAAAGTGTAAAGAGAAATAGAGTAATTATTGAAAATAAAAGTAATAAGGCTTATCTACTTATTTGGTCCTTGCAAAATAGACTCGGTTTCAATTTTATCCTCGCAAAATTTTTGGTTTCAATCTTACCCTTATAGTTTATATCTGATTTCAATGTTACCCTTTCCGTCAAACTTGGACGGAAAATGCCCAAGGGACTAACGGATCAGGTGATGTGGCAAAAGAATTATGGGACCCTCAATGTCTGAAACACACCAAATAAAAACCAACTCCACTTTTTTTTTTTTACGTCTTTCTTTCTTGTTTCCTCCTCTTTCGTATATTCTTCTCTCTCTCTCCCCGAAATCTTCAAAACCCATTTTCTTCAATTCTTCCCCAAATCTCTCAACAAACCACCCCAAAATTTCTCCAATAAAATGAATTAAGTACAAGTTTTCCGTCAAAACTTCTCCTTCTCTCTCCTTCTCCTTCTCTCTCACTGAAGAGGGGGAGAAATTATTGGATGTATGTGGAGAGGTAACATTAAAATGAGCTTTTTTTTCCTATTGGCTTACGGGTACCATGTATGCATTCCACATGGTACGTACCCTCACAGCACACAAAAATTTCTCAGGTTTTAGGGTTGGGGAAAGAAAGACGTAAAAGAAAATAAGGAGTTGGTTTTTATTCCGTGTATTTCAGACATTAAGGATCTCATAATCATTTTGCCACATCACCTGATCCGTTAGTCACTTAGACAATTTCCGTCCAAATTTGACGGAAAGGGTAACATTGAAATCAGATATAAACTATAAGGGTAAAATTGAAACCAAAAATTTTGCGAGGACGAAATTGAAACCGAGCCTATTTTGTAAGGACCAAATAAGTAGATAAGCCAAGTAATAATTAGAGAGAGATAAATAGAAAAATGAAAAAATAATTGGAGATAGAGGTGGTAATGAATAGAATTCAAAATCCTTAAACGAACGGGTTGGTCTTCTTGCTTGCATGAGGTGTTTTGCAAGAAAAGGTGTCGTGATAGTATAAGTAATGTATACAGGGGATAGAATCCTTTGACGCACGTGCATTGACTATCTTATGCAATGGATACGGTAACACGTAAGACAAGGGACAGCCATGAAATAAGGCCTGGACGCAATTGAAAAGTACTGCAGTAGGTGCAGCATTCTAAAATTAGGATAAGAATGAAATTCTGTTCTTTGATTTTCGTACAACTATTATTTTCCTATTCCTTTGGCCTATTTTGGCAAAAATAAGCTAAGTAACTTTATTTTGTTATCTTTATTTAAAAAAAATTTGTATTTGTTAATTTTGGGTTAAATTTTTGTGAATTAGTTTTCTTTTCTTGAGAGGAATAGAAAAAGTAAAAAATTATAATCAAAACTTATAATTTTTTAAATACAAACACAAAAATAGGCAAGAAGATGGATTTTTTGACTTAGTTTTGTCTTTATTCTAAAAAATTTGAGTTTAGATCATAATTTTTTAATTTTTCTATATCTGACGTCGAGACGAATCAATAATGCACAAAAAAATTGACGAAAAAATAAAAAATATATAATTTTTTAAATAAATACAAAAAAAATTTAACTACTTGGCCTATTTTTGCCAGAATGGGTAACCCTCTCTGCCAAAGGAGTAATTATTCAATGTGGTCACCGAGGTAGTTCATTCTCTTTCATGATCACACATTGACGAACGTTTAAGGGCTGTTTGATAAAATTGAAAACTGAAACTGAAAGCTGAAAAATTAAGTACTGGAAACTGAATGCTGAAATTTTTAAGCTGAAAAGCTGTTTGATAAATATATTAAGTACTGAATTAAAAAAATTTTGAAAATTTTGTTCCAATTCTTTCTTAATTTACTAACGGTCAAAATATATTTTTGGTAATGGTGGTGGAGTGGTGGTGGTGGTGGGGGAGTGGTGGAGGTAGTAGGAGTGCTGGTAGTGGTGGTGGTGGAGTGGTGGTGGTGGTGTAGTGATGGTAGTGGTGGTGGAGTGGCGGTGGTGGTAATGGTTGTGATGATGATGGTGGTGGAGTGGCGGTGGTGGTAATGGTTGTGATGATGATGGTGGTGGAGTGGTGGAGGTGGTGGCAGGAGCGGTGGTGGTGGTGGTTGAGGTGGAGTGGTGGTGGTGGTGGTGATGTGGTGGAGCTGGTGGTGATGGTGGTGGTAGTGGAGGAAGTGGTGGTGGTGTGGTGATGGTAGTGGTGGTGGAGTGGTGGTAGGAGCGGTGGTGGTGGTGGTGGTGTAGTGATGGTGGTGGAGCTGGTGGTGGTGATGTGGTGGTGGTGGTGGTGGTGGTGGTGGAGCTGGTGGTGGTGGTGGTAATGGAGGAAGTGGTGGTGGTGATGTGGTGATGGTGGTGGTAGTGGAAGGAGTGGTGGTGAAGCTGGTGGTGGTGATGTGGTGGAGGAGGTGGTGGTGATGTGGTGGATGAGGAGTGGTGGTAGTGGAGGTGGTAGTGGAGTGGTGGAGGTGTTGGTGGAAGTGGTTGTGGTGGTGGTATGACGATTGAATGTAAGTACACAAAAATTCAGTCAGAATTAAGCTCAAAGCTACTTAATTTTTTTCAACTTTTTGACCTATATTTTAAGTGGTACTTAATTTGTTAAGTAATATGAAATGTGGTTATCAAATTTGCTGAATCACTTATTATTTAATTGATTCAGTATTAAGTGCTGAATTTAGGTTATCAAACAAGCCCTACTATCAAAAACTGTAAAACTTTCTCTCTCTCTCTCTTTCTCTCTCTCTCTCTCTCTCTCTAACCCTAAAGAAGCCGCCGCACCCATCTCTCTTCTTCCCCTCCCCCCAGGGTTTTATGCCCCATTGGGTGACGGGAGGGGAGGGATTTCTCCCCCTCGTGGGATTTTTCAATCTCTCGATTATAGATCTCAAAGGTTTTTGCTCTTTCCCTCTTCACCCCCATCCTCCTCCTCTCCAAACCACCATCCTCCGGCCCTCTTCTGCTTCTTCCGTCGTGCAGTCCGACGACTTTTGGATGTAGGAGCTTGCAAATCGTGGTTGCCGGAGGCATCCTCCTCCCGCCGGAGTAGGAGATCTAGGTGGGTACGTGGATGAAGTCTGCTCCGTACGGTGGACTCCGTCCGGTTCCGTTACCGGTTTTTCTCTTTTTTCTGGTTCTTTTCTTTGGTGTCCCCTGTGTGGGATTTCTCCCTGTTTGTGGGGCTTCTATCACCCCCATGTGGGTGTTTTTGGTTGTTTTCTGCAATGCTCCGTTTATTTGAAGCAATTGGTTTAGTTGCAGTTGGGTATAGTCTTTGAACTGAGCCCCTCCTACTTGGTTTCTTGATCCCTTATTTAGGGATAGAGTTTCCTCTTGATGTATTGTTTCTTGGATCTATAATATCACTTGTTATCGTTGTGGCAAAAAAAAAAAAAAAACAAGCCCTACTTATACAATTACTACTGAGTCTTGCAACAAAATGTAGTGATAGAGTTCTGTCAGGGACACCAAGTAATGTGCTTCAAAATTACTAATTAATCTTTATTGAAAAACTTGCTTCAACTGTATTTGAGTTTTATTGGCGAGATAAAGGGCAAAGGTATTCAGAACCTAAACTCTACAAATTTTGCAGATGTTAATGAAATCTATGTGTATCTAAATGCTACAGTACACACTCCGTACTACACTATAACAAAATTCGGTTCTGGCGACGCACAATAGTATGTTGGCAAAGGCTTATTTGCGTCGGCAAAGGGTTTTGGCGACGCAAGGACTGTCGCCGTTGCTATGTCGGCAATAGTATTTGCCGACATAAACACCTCTGTCGCCAAAAGGCAATTGATTTGGCGACACGCTTTGCGTCGGCGAAAGCATGGTTAACATGGCAAACGTATTACACCTTTGCCGACGTGTTTTGCGTCGCCAAAAGGTAGCTTATTGGCGACACCAATTGTTGCGTCGCCGAAAGATTACTTGATGAAAAAAACAATTTTCTTGCACCTCCTGGGTTTCGAACCCAAGACATCCAACTACACAGCCTTTACACACAAGACTCTGATCAACTGCACTAGACACACTTTTCGTTATATGTTTGGAATATCTAATATATATATAGTATATATTTAACATTAAAATAGCAATTAAAGTTGAACCAAAAATAATTTTGAACTTTTAAACTAGGGGTGTGCACGGGTCGGGTGGGTCGGGTATGGCCCGCAACCCCGACCACGTCGGGTACGAAAAATACAAGTCTGCAATAGAACTGACTGATGCTATAGACCCGTTCGCGAGCCCGATTTTTTCCGTCGAGTCGGGTTGGTCGGTTTTAAGTGGGTCGGGTCGGGTCCGACCCCAGCGGGTAAAAAACGCACAAACCCAAAAATCTGAACTGAAACTCATTTTTTTAACAAAACCCAACCTGTACCCGATTGAAGCCTATGTTCGGAGCCACCTGAGACCCTTCGGGTCGGGTTGGTCGGGTTGCGGGTTTTTTGCACCCCTTTACTTTAAACATTAAAATTAGCAATTTTGATAAACATGAAAATTGTAGCCTTTTATGTTTTTGTTCGAACCTAATTTGAACTACCCCCAATCAGAGTTAATTTATTTAGTATTTCGGGCATAACTTTTAACTCATAATTGTGATTGAACTAATTCAAATTGAGTTTGAACAATAACACAAAGGGTTAACTTTCATGCTTATCAAAATTCAAATAGGGCGAAAAAAAAGACTGGGTCTTCTCGAAACGACGTCATTTTATATTATTATATTTTAATAATTTTCTTTTTGCGATTGTTAATTTCTTCTACTCTCCATCCCAATTAAAATGTCTACTATTGATTTTCGTTCATTTTCAAACCAAAAAAAAATTTTTGATATATTATTTTTTAATTTTTTTACACCAAATTAAAGTGAAAATGCACAAAAATTTGTAGGGGACATTTGAATTGGGATGAAGGGAGTAGATACTTATATATCTATGTATTAATTTTACAGGTTCACTAGATTTTTTTTTAATTTCTTATCATTACATACTTGATCAGACATAAAATATCATTCTAATAAAGAATCTACGTCCCGATAAAGGGGATTTCAAAATCGAATAGATCCAAAAATTTATAAGAATGATTAGCACAAGACCTTTGTTCAGAAATAGATAAATTTAATGTGTACATTTTAAATGTAGTGGTCTACTATTTTTTTAAATGATCGATCTAAACTTTTAGCATTTAATGTCTTATCAATTATATCATTCTCACCAAAATTGATGATAATTAGATGTCAGCAACCATATGATCGTAACACATTCCACTACAACAAATTTGACTTTTGGTTGATTGGACGTAAAATTTCATTCTAATAATAAATCTGCGTCCCGATGAAGGGGCTTTCAAAATCCGATAGACCTAAAAATTTACGGGAATGATTAAAACACTAACCTCAACAAAATAAACGGTATCGATTGCGTGATTATGCTGCAGTCATCTGGCTATTGTACATTATACTATAGTATAAGACATTGGTTGAGAAACAAGTAAATTGAATGTATAGATTCTAATGGCATGTAGTTGCTAGCTCATTTTTTTGAATGGTCAATCTAAACCGTTAGGATTTAACGTCTTATCAATTATATCATTCTCGCCAAAATCGGTGATAATTTGATCTCAGCAACTACATGATCACAACACATTCGATAGTTCCAGAGACATTAAAATCCTATAGTGCACAACTAGAGGGCCACTTGAGCTATTTTTTTAAATTTGAACCGTCTATCTTTTATATAAGAGGGACTAAATCATTCCTGCCAAAAATAAAGTAAATCTCTTGTTGTTACATATTTGATCGAATATAATATATCATTCTATTTCGTACAGATGAAAAACTTCCTACCCAACGGCGACATGCTTCACGTCGCCAATTACTTGCGAACATAAATTTGCCTTTTGGCAACGCGATTTGCGTCGCCGAATGTGAAGACTGTTGGTGACATCAAAGTGTGTCGCCAATACATACCCAACGGCGACGCACCTCGCGTCGCCGAATGTAAAGACTTTTAGGGACATCAAAATGTGTCGCCAATACATATCCAATGGCGACGCATTTTTGTTGTGTCGCCAATCCTTGTCGCTGAATGTGAAAATTATTGGCGACATCAAAGCTTGTCACCAATACATACCCAACGGCGACGTATTTTTGGGTGTGTCGCCAATTTGTGTCGCCAAAAGTCAAATTTGTTGTAGTGCTATATATGCACTCTTATAGCTAAACCATTGAAAGTTGTAACTAAATTATTGAGGGTCGTAACAAAACCATTGAAATGCGTAACCAAATTATACATACAAAGTAATCACTCATACTGTACACACATCGTATAACTTTTATAACTTATATGACTTGAGATTGAGTGATGGAGAACACAATGTGTGAGAGAGAGAGAGATGATGCGCAGCCTTTGAAACGAAGATGGCAAGCGAGAGGCTCGCACAACATATATCTCAAATAGAGTTCTTGGAATTGCTATCCATTGGATTTCTTTCGTCTAGCTCCTTTTATTGTTTTTGTTTTTTTTTTTGATACTTCGGAAAATTATAAAACTAGTTGGCTTTGTTCGGTTCCCATTTTAGTTTTAGTTTTAGTTTTAGTTTTAGTTTTGTTTCCAATCATTACCCTACTTCTTTTTTCAATCATTACCCTATTTTTTTAATTATTACTTTCTCATCTCTCTCTATCTCTCTCTAATCATTACCCTTATTTTCAATCATTACTCTATTTCTCTCACCCACTATCAAAACTAAACTAAACTAAACTCTCAACCAAACACTACCAACGAGTTTTGCAACAGAGGTGCAGACATGATAAAAGTATTACAAACCCAATACAACAAGAGAGAAAACCAACGAAACACCCTAATCAATGATCTACCTTAAAATTAAGGCGTTTCCTGATCCAGAATTCTCTAATTAAGAGTGATTTTTCCACTACAACCACTAGGTGGTCCGCACATTGATTGGCCTCCCAAAATATGTCGTCCGCACATTGATTGGCCTCCCAAAATATGTGGTGCGGTGATGAGTTTGTTTTATTCAGAATAGTGTCAGCATTCTTGATCAACTCTCTCTGTGGGTCTCTGTGGGTGATTA
>BPLS01000443.1:0-78303 GCA_019656275.1 Rhododendron kiyosumense
ACCATAACTACAAGTCATGTTTTATTTTATAAACAAGATTTTCTTGATCATCTCGAGTGATTAAACGCATCAAAAGTTATTTTACGTTCATGACTTGAAGAAATGGTACTTTCCCAAGATAATCCTGTGACTGTGCACCTTCTGATGTCTCTTATAAATGTCGCACGTGATATACAATATGCCGGGCGATATTCTGAAAGCTGATAACAATCTGATAACAGAATAGGTACCCCGCACGACATATTATAAAGTCGTGCGCGGCATTACAGTATGCCGTGTAGGAGATCGCTGTAGTCTAGACAGTTTGCTGAGAAGTTTTTCTTTTCTTTTCTGTACTGCATCATCTTTACCATCTCTGTACAGACAGCACCACGTGCACGTCAATGTGATGTATTCTCTCATGTTCTTTCCCCTCTTACTTGCTTATCAAAGAGTTTTATTTTTCAAAAAGTATATGAAGTTTTTCCCCTTTGAAAATGTTTAGTAGAGACCGGCTTTGCCAGGCGAGCGGGGTGTATTTTGTCCTTTCAAAACCTTTCGCGCTCGTAACGTGGCTCCGGAACCCAAAATCTCAAACGTTTTCCGCTAGACCAAAAGCCTTTCTTTTCAAAACAAAACTCTTGGTTTCTCGGATCATCCAACTCAAAAATCTGGGTGGCGACTCTTCAAGTGCGCACTGGACGGGGAGCCCACACCCATATATATATACATGCAAACCCTAACCTAGATTTTTTGTACAAATCCTAGCAAGTGGAAGATTGATATCCAAATATAATTATAGTGTATAAATAACAAATAAGAAGCTAACTTTTAGCGGGCCGCTTATCGTTAGGATTTAAGGAGTATGTCGATCGTGACTCAGGGTTTATTAAAGATTATGGTATTTTTCTATCTAGGTGGCAATTTTTATTAAACTCTACTGATATCGCCCAAATCCTATTAACTACATCATGACTCAGGAGTGAGGAACGAGTCCCCGCGAGACAGAAAGCCATAAGGTCCAAAGAATAATCCTGAAAGAAGGGTACTAAAAATCCCTAGATTTTATATGATATATTAAGATTGAATTGGATAGGATTGGATTGGATTTTATTAGATATTATATAAATTTCGCTAGATATTGTTAGATTATGTAGGATTATATAAGATATGATTAAGATATTCTAGATATAATCTAGATCCTTCCTTCATTAGTATAAATAGGCATAACCCCTTCCACATTCTTTCCACATTCGCACACACACACACCACCAATCATCCATTTCTCACATACTTCATTAGTATGAGTTTGGAGAGAAAAAGAGAGAGGTTTCAGCTAGAAAAGAAAAGGAGGAGGAATTAGTTCAATTCCACCACTACCTTGCTGCCTTTCCTACACCACTTGATGAGCACCCATTATTGCAGATTTTGGTGCGACTAGTCTCGCTTTATGTTGTTTCATCTTACATTTATTTAGCTTTTATAGTGATATTGCACGTAAGGTAGGTTTTTGTGTGTTTCAGGTAATTCATATAAATAAGGCGCGTTTGAACACTAAGGAATGCTCCGGTTGCTTCCAAGTACCCGAAAACCCTGTCGGCCCCTTAAAATCTGTCTAAGTATGGAAAAATGACTTTCTGAAAAAGTTTCGATTTTCGAGATAAAAAATGGCGGTAATTGATCCTTGAATTTGTCTAACAATAACTTTAAAGTTGCAAGGTTTTATTTAAAGAGCAAGGTCATGTTTTGAGCCATTTTCTCTTGTGAAAAATGTGCAGATTTCTGTTTTGTACTAAAAGTGGGGGTTGACATTTTGATTTAAACGGAATCTTGAAATTCTGGTAATGCCATTGTTTCCAAATGGGGGGTATTTTTTTATTTTCATTAAATAAATGCTGAGAAGCTGTATAGTTGCTTGGGAGCTGTTTGCTGAAGCTGAAGCCTGAACCTGAAACCTGCAATTTTGCAGGATGTTATCGATAACATTCCAATTGTTATCGATACCTTTGGTCCCATTTTGGTCCAGAAGTTGTCCAGAAGCAAGGGTAGCGATACCTCCCTTGTTTTGTTATCGATAACTCTTTTCTTCGGGAGAGCATTTGAAGGATGTTATCGATACCCTTTTGATAGGTATCGATAACATTGGTCTCCAGCAGATATTTTTACTGCTTTTTGGACTTTCTATTTATGGAATACTTGCCACTTTTGGCAAGTTCAGGGATATTTTGAGGAGAGAAAAAGCTGAGTTGTATAAATACTCATCTCTCTCTCACTTTACATAGATCTACTTTATGTCCTAGCTTTAGTTCTCTCTCTAGGAGAGTCCTCCATTGTTGTTCAAGCTTATTTTCCTTAGAATTCAAGTAAGTTTAGTTCGTTTGTTAATTTTCCATTTATTAGTGTTGTAGCTACGGTTGAGATCCTTGCTAATATCAAGTTTATTTCCGTTTTTATCGGTTAATCATGTTTTCTTCCTTGAGTATGTTTTCTAGTCTTTTAACTATGTGTGAGTAGTTGTTTGGGCTAAGTCTCAGGGTAATCTTTCCCGAATACTTAGGTTGTTATTTGGTTCTCAAACCCTCGAGCTTAAAATCATGGTTTTCGGAATTGGATTAATCTTGCCATTTTGGTCTAAGCGAGGGGTGTTAACTCCTTGGTATGTTGTTTAGTCAAACGGTCTTGGCAAGCGGCATATTGAGGGCTCATGGCCTCCTACATGTTAGATACATTAGCGAAAATAGGTTGGTTTAGTTTCATTTAATCACATCTTTTGATAAACATAATCGTTAAAGCTAAATCTTCCGGGCGTTAGCACGCGGTTGTGACTCTAGCTTGAGTTATATTGAGAATCGGTAACACCCTTTGTCAAGGGTTAGAAAATCCCTAAATTTGCCTCTTGTAAGTTAATTAAACATTTTCCTAGTCTTTTGCCTTGGCAATTTTCGCCGTTTCAAAGTATCACCAAGTTGGCCGTCTTGAACGCCGCATTCTACCTTTTCAACCTACAATCCGATTAAGCTATCATCGAATTCCCTGTGGTACGATCCCGGTCTTATCGGTTTATTATGCTACCGACGATTTAGCCCTACGCTTGGAGTTTTCTCAACCCTATAGTTGAAGGCGAGGTTTGGAGGCTAAGCACCACTCAAAATCACCCTTTGACCTTGATTTTTAAAATTTCTAGAAGTATTTGTGTTTCCGGAAAAACAAAACTACTTTCTTTTTATTCTTCGGTCAAGCCGAAACAACATTACTCCGCCCGCATTTTCACTCGACGTACTCCGTAGCTGCTCTACCGCCAAGAAGAACGGTAGAAACTTCTTATCTACTCCCCTAAATATAATAGTGCTACGTGTTTGTTTGATTTTAAAAGTATTATTATATAAAAAAAATAGAGAGTTTTCTAATTACCAGCATATTAGTTTGTTGGAAAAATTGAAAATGTTAATCTAAGTTATGATAGCTAAATGTTCGGTTGATTGGAATTCAAAATGTAGGAGTTAGAGTATGATCGTTATAATCTTTGTTAATTATAAAGAAATCGATTTTTATGCTAATTGTACACAAATGAAAAGTTACCTGAAAACTTAGAAATGGTATTATGTGGCTAGAACAGTTGGTTCACCGTCATTTATTGATTTTTACTATGAAAAGCATGACTTAGAAACTAGTTAATGGAAATCTGAAACCAATTGGTGTACATAATTAACTTTAGTTGTAAGGTATCAAGTGTGTTTACCAACAAGGTGTTACTCCTTTATTATGTGCCGTTATAGTATTTGATGTTAATGAAATTAGAATCGCATGAAATTAGAAATCTATTTTACCGCATAACTTTAGCAAACTTTGAAAGAATAATGTGAATGTGCGAAATGATGCATGTGTACGAAACACGAGAAACGAGAAATGGAATACAAAAAGAAATGAGAAAATGAAATGTAAAAGGGTCGATGATTGTGTGAGCATGAGAACCCGGTAGGTTCATGGAAGATGGTCAGCGGAATCATGGCTCGGGTGTGCGTGTGTGCCCTAGAAGCTTGGTAGGTCTTGAAAGGATGGTCAACGGAACTAGTGCCGTGTATGCGTTATGAAATGAAAAATGATTAAAGACTGAGAGCCCAATAGATCCTGAAAGAGACGGTCAATAGAATCTGTCACGTCTTCGATTTTCAACATAAATAAATAAACATTTGCGACAAAAGATCCTCGCGTAAGATAAATAATACCCAAAAAGAGTTCTCACATGTTTAAATTACAAACAAGTCCCCAACTTTAAGAAATATATACAATATTTGCACATTGGCCCCAAATGAGATTAAATACAAGTTTGAATGAGTTCTTTGGTTACAATAGTTTAGTCAAAAGAAAGTCTAGGGTAATGAGTTACAAATACATCTTTATCAAAAGGAAATCGTTATAAAGATATTAAGGTAACTAAATGTAGTTAGCTTCCAAAATGTCTTCTCATCTCAACACACGACGCATGCAACTTATTGTCCGGCAATGGAACCTGAACTGAAGGATTTGGTTGAGCTACACAAGCCCAGTAGAAAATTATCTACAAAATCTATATGCTAATAAGATGATAAATATGGACACAGTGAATCAAGTTAAATGGCAAGTCCTTATTGTAGGAAAAAAACTAGTGACAGATTCTAAATCATTAGAATACAATGAACTTAACACATAATGATCAATCCAATACCGATACGTACGAACACCGTTTACTAGCATAGATACATTCTCACACACATGTACACATTCACGCACACACACCTTCCACTGACTTTCCACCCCTTGCGTCACAATATACTCCACCCCTTGCAAAATTGTGTTTTCACCTCTTGCGACACAATATACTCCACTCCTTGCGAAATTGTATTTCCACCCCTTGCGACACAATATACTCCACAATCACTTCACATCGACAACGACCCTATCATCACAACCAACACCGATACCATGAACTCATTCCCCACACGATTAAACACTATCAAATACGTCACACATAGCTCAAGAATCACAACATTCAAGTCTACAATACTACTTTCAAAGAATATGCAATCCCCACGCCATAAAACATTCTACTCAACCATATATAGCAAATAAACACCTAAATCACACATAGTCACTGCAAAACATGTAGAGGCAGAGAGAAATCTCTACTAAAGTTGGTTTTGAGTAAAACCCTAAATCTACCAATAGCAATAAGCTTGAATCCTCCAAAGACACTTCACCCAAGATTGGATACAAGATCTAGAGCAAATATAGCCCCAAAACATAAATAACAAGCAAAGATCAACAAATAATCGAGAGGAGAGAGAGAGAGAGAGAGAGAGAGAGAGAGAGAGAGAAACGTGATAGAGCTTCGAGGAGTGAAAACAAGAACACAAAACTCACCATTGGTTCACCAAATGCAAGAATCTTATGATTTTGAGGAAGAAAACCCTTGGGTCTTGGAGATTTAAGGTTGAAATCAAGGGTTTTAAGTGAGATTGGAGTTGGGTAGGTGAGAGGGGGTGTTTCCAGGTGTGTTTTGTGGGTTTGGGAGTGAGAAATGATAAAAGGGAGGTATTTATAGAAGTCCAAAAAGCGTGTTGAAAATTGTAGAAAAACGCAACAGTACCGGTATTGGGCGACTCTCAGTACCGATACTTGATAAGCGCCCAAGATTGCACATGCTTGGGTGCTTAAATCCTCCTAAGTGTGACATTTCTATGTCTTTTTGATCACTAATTTCAAATGTTGCACGTAAGGTGTGCTGTCAAGTGTTTCAAATCATTCTTGCTAATAAGGCGGTTTTGTATGCCAATGGACACTCCGAAACCTATCCAAGACCTCAAGGTCCGCCAGCACGCATTTCAACGATGGACGGTCTTTGACGTCAAAGATGGGAAGCACTTTAAGTCCCTTGGTGGTCAAGTTGGCTAGAATTGAGCCAAAGTATGCCAAGCGAGCCAAATGCTCAAGGATGATCATCGAGATCGACGGAGCACTCAAGGTCATGGAGAGTATTCCCCGCCAAGTTCTAAAAGCCACAAGACGAAGTGTTGGATGAAGTCCGAGAGGTGGCAAGGAGTTCATAGCAATCCAGAAGGCTGGTTCCACAATTTCTGCAGAAAGTTATCGATAACTTAAGAAATGTTATCGATTACTTTTTCCTTCCGTTCCCTCAAGCTTACCAATAGTCCTAATGTTATCAATTACATTAGTCAAGTTATCGATACCCTTGCACTATCTTTGGCCAGAATTTGTCCAGAGGCAAGGAGAGTGATAACATTTTGTTCATGTTATCGATAACGTTTGTTCCTGGGTGACCATTTTAGTGATGTTATCGATAACACTTGTCCGGGAAGATATTTTTCTTACTTTTTCAGACTTTCCATTTATGGAAACTTTCTTTTTATAGGCTACTTTTTGGGGTTTTTCCTGACCTTTGAGGAGAGAGAAAGTCTTTTGTGTATATATAGGGCCATCTCTCTCCCTCTTTTGTATCTAGTCCATTACAACTTTAGGTTTTCTCTCCATTAATGTCATTTTGAGCTTTTCAAGTGTAATTTCCTTTGAACTCAAGTAAGTGCTCCGTGTTCTTTATTTTCTCGTTTATTAAAGTTGTTCGTGTGGTTTGGATCTTTATTAATCTCAAGTTTATTTTCGTTTCTACCGGTTAAAAATGTTGGTTAAATTTAGCATGTCTTCTAGTCTTTCTAATATGGGTGAGTAGTCGATTAGGCTTGGCTTCGGGGTGATTAATGCTCCGAGATTTACGTTTATCTTGTCTTTCTCAACTCTCGACTTAAAGTTTGATAAGGAAAATGAGCATTGTTCGGCCTTTATGTAACAAAACTAACCGATGTTAATCTCCGGTGATCATGTGCTCGCTCACATGGTTCCGTGAGCGATGTCTCGGTTTGTGTTTGCCAAAAGAATGAAGAGCTCACTCATTTTCCATGTCACTCTAGTCTTTATTGGTTTCACCGCTAAATCTTCCGGTTGATAGCCTAAGCCGTGTGATTCAACCGAGTTTTCCTTGAGAAAGTTTGGATAACTTAAGTCCCGGGCGTTAGTCATTCCAACGCCTAGCCGCTTGTCTTAATTTAGTAAAAACTCGGTTTCTAGTCTTTTTCATTCGAGCATTCTCTACCTTATAAATCAAAACCAAAAGTTGGCCGTCTAAACGCCACAACCCTTTCACTAAAAATCCTGGAAAGCTATAAGGAATTATCTCTGTGGGTACGATCCCGGACTTTCTGGTATTTATGCTAACAACGACTTAGCCCTACGCTCGAGGTAAATCAACATTTTCAACGGTTAGGTTGTGGTCGAAGCAGTATTGGAGCCTTCAAAATGTCAATTTGATCAAGGTTTGGACAGCGGGTACCGGTACTGGGCAACAACCAGTATCGGTACTGGCTAGGCAGAAAAGTGAAAATTTTCAACGGACTTCGGAACGAACCCAACTTGATACCAACACCTCCAAACAACATTACAACATCAAAACTTACATTTTACTATTCTCCGAGAGTCCAATACGCTATTGAATACGTATATCCGTACACCCCCACAAACATTCGTACAATTTTCATTCTAAAACTATTCTTTTACACACCAAATAATTTTCGAAATTAAAATAATTTTATGGGTCTCTACAGAATCAGTGCTTTTGGGTGGCAAAATTTGAATTTAGCTTGGGAGCTCGGTAGGTCCTGAAAGTTGGTCAGCGGAACCATCAACCAATGCTTGAGAAAATAAAATGAAAAGTGGAATCGATACTTGGAAAATGATGACACGGTTTGCGATACGCTGTGATAACTCTGAAAGACACCGACACCTTTGATTATTTTTTTGTGATGCTAATTTTTTTTTATAGAAATGATAAATTGTTATATGTTATTTTTGTTAGTGTATGAGACATCGGGGTAAGAGTTAGCTATTAGACTTAATTGCTCATGGTGTTACTTTTATGACCCCGCATCTTATGCCAAAGTTTAGAGACGAACAAGGGGAATTTTATAATTTGGAAGAGTTCGGTGCTGAACAGAATAATGCAGAAGAAGATGGATGTCCAGAGGAGTAGAAGTTACCCTAGTACCCCTCCCTTATCTATTTAAATAAGTGTAACACGAATTTGGGGATAATTTGGCTTGTAATGACTTTACGTTTCCTTCTATTTAATAAAGGGAAAATTTCAAAATAGCACTTGACCTTTCACACAAATCACACACAGGCACCTGACCTTTTAAAATTATCAAAAAAACACCTGACCTATTTAAAAACCCATCAATTTTACACCCGCCGTTAACTTTCCATCCAAAACAGACGGAAATGCTAAAAATGTTCATTTTGGCACGAATATTGGCAAAACAAGATTAAGGCTCATTTTGGCAAAACACAATATTATACTCATAAACAAGATTAAGGCTCGATTTGACTTTAAAAGTCAATTATAACTTAATTTTTTTCTTTATTCAAAAGAAAAAAATGCATTTGTTAGTTTTGCGTCAATACGAATCAATAAGTCACAAAAATTACTTAACTTTTCAATCCAAACCCATCCTAAATAAGGAATCAAGCTTTATTTAATAATTAAATACTCATAATTATGCAGCCAAATAAGATTACTTCATATTAAAACAAAGGAAAATGCAAAAACAAAAAATATAGAATAATCAAGTTTAATTTAGTAGTTAAATACCCATGATTTAGCCCTTTTCACACCTACCCATGACTATTATATTTTTTTTGTTTTTACCTTTTCCTTTGTTTAATACAGAGTAATCTTATTTAACTGCATAGTTATGGGTATTTAATTACTAAATTAAGCTTGATTCCTTATTTAGGATGGGTTTGGATTGAAAAGTTAAGTAATTTTTGTGACTTATTGATTCATCTTGACGCAAAACAAACAAATGCGCTTTTTTTCTTTTAAATAAAGACAAAAACTAAGTTATTAATTGACTTTTAAAGCCAAATCGAGTCTTAATCTTGTTTATGAGTATAATATTGTGTTTTGCCAAAATGAGCCTTAATCTTGTTTTGCCAATATTGGTGCCAAAATGCACATTTTTAGCATTTCCATTTGTTTTGGATGGAAAGTTAACGGTGGGTGTAAAATTGTGGGTTTTTAAATAGGTCAGGTGTTTTTTTGATAATTTTAAAAGGTCAGGTGCCTATGTGTGATTTGTGTGAAAGGTCAGGTGCTATTTTGAAATTTCCCCTTTAATAAATGCTAAAAATTTATTAAATTAATGGTCTTAAAAATCGGGGCATTACAGAAGCTTTCAGTATTCAGTTAGTTACCATTTATTGTTGATGAATATATATATTTTTTAACAAGCACATGTCCGCTTATGCACACCTTAATTAAACCTAAGGGATCATAAGCTCACTGTCCACTAGCTGGGGTCTCGCTTTAATCCGAAGCAAATGCTTTATATAGACTAACCTTAAAGAAGTTGATAGCACTTGAGAGGTATTGAATTTGAGATCTTAGAAGGGAGAAAACTCTTAAGTCTCGAATTTGACCACGAGGCCAACCCTTCTATGTTGACCAATGTTCTCATAGCCTCAATGAAAAATTGTTGAATGGTCTTATGGCACCGCCATGTGGCGTCTGAACACTTTCCTTCTCCACACATTTTTGTGGGCCCAGTACTAAGTGTATGATCAACTGGCAGCTCTACCCCAATTTTTTTTCCCTTTATAAAATACATGAAAAAAGTGTACTATTATATTTAATTTATCATTTGAACACCCAGCCGAAATATGAATGGATACCCAATCCAAATTAAATGTACACTCACTCAAAATATTAGCCCACTAATCAATCTATTTTAATACGAACATCCCCGAGTTTCTCCGAACCAAACGCCGATCAACCGAAGTCAGCCCGACGTTCCGTTTCTCCGTCATCTTTCCCGTTTGGCCGAAAACCGTCCGCACCCATTACCTGTTTTTTTGGCCAAAACCAAGGTAGAACAATCTCTTCTCTACTTCCCCTAAGTATATTTAGCCACTAAAGAATGATTTTAACGAGTTGGAATGGAAGAAATCGATCCACCGGATCAAAACCCAGTAATCCGAAATTTTACTCTATTTTCCGAATGAGCACTGTTCATGAACGTGGAATTTTTAAAAATGGTACTGAAATTGCAGTTAGTCCCTCATGCTTACGTTGATTCTAGAATTGACCCTAAACTATATTTTGACTCATGTTTACCCTACTTGTCACATTTTAATGTTTAAAAATGTTAAATGTGTGTTATGACTAATTTACCCTTGATAAATTAACGTTAATGTGGTTGTCATATGTATAAGTATACGATAACTAAAACTTATTTATAATAGGTTGGAGTGTTGGGGACAGTAAAGGACCCCTGGTACAGTATCTGACGAATGGTAAAGGGCGTTGGATATGGTACAGTACCCTGTGAGATTGAGAACAGTAGTATTGCTACATGAAACCTAGTCGTGGAATGACATGGTAAGCTGCCCCCCTCTTATGGTCATTGTTGAATCCATGCTAGGTACGTAACTTGGATGTATTCACTTAGGACTCTGGTGTAGGACAAACAAGAGGGAGTGATCTCAAGGGACAAGTCATGTGTAACGCCCCGATTTTTCTAATAACTTTCGAAGGCATTAAATATTAATATAAGGAATGTTTGCTTTATTAATGACTAAAATAGATAATGACATACAAAATTGTCTTTTACAACCGAATGTGAAAATACTAAATTTGACTGTGATATTGAATGTTGACAAAACTCAAAGCTGATTCCTAAGCTTGATACGGATTGTAACGCCCCCAAAATTAGGGTACGTTAAATAAAACATTTTATTGAAATTTCAAAATAGAGTCTAACTCTTATTACAACAAAACCCCCACAGGAGTTCAATATTACAAAAGAGAAGGATAACTAGGGTTTCCTATCTACTGCTCCGCTTCTTCCTCCATCCTGGCTAGCTCCTCAGCTTCGAAAGCCTCCATGGTGAAGATATTGCCCTGTTCGTCTATGAGATCTGACACATTATATCGGCGTCGCCACCCATATAATATGCCAGGGTCACCAAAAAGTCAACACCATGAGCTACGAAAGCTCAATAGAGTAACCCTACCCACTGACCCTTAACTTATAACAATACAACAGATAGTAACAATGACACACTCACATCCACGATCTAACTACCGTTGGTGTCCAAGATTCTCCGAGTTTCTCCTACGCAACTCATCGTAGACTGTGTCTCCATTTCCATATACAAATCAACCTTTTTCAAAATCATTTGCATTGGCTCCGTACCGCGGATAACCAAGCCATACACACCCAACCTCGGTTCCACCGTTCCGGGTTCCCGAGTATCCTCACAATGGTTCCGCCGCACCGGGTTCCCATTGGCACACAAAACTTGCATTGGCTCCTCTCCACGGAAAACCAAGCCATATTACCAATAAGGCTACCACGTCCGGCCCTATTGGCAATCTTCACAAAAGGGCTACCAAGTCCGGCCACATTGTGGTTTTCACAACCCACGCAATGGGCTACCAAGTCCGGCCACATTACGAGTTTTCATTCACACAACGGTCTACCAAGTCCGGCCACGTTGCGGTTTTCACAATCCACACGATGGGCTACCAAGTCCGGCCACATCGCGGTTTCAAAGCTCATCTCATCCTTAACCACACCCTAGGTGTCATGTTTCTACTTTTCTCGGTTTTGGTGTCACGTTCTCATGCAAGACTCCGCGTGTAAGACTTTACATACAATCATGCATTCAACAAGCTTCGAAATAGTACAACAAGAACATTTAAGCTACATAGCATGCTTGAATAAAAACAACACACATCATGCATTTCCAACTTTTTATTTACGATCAAAGTAACTTCCAAACAACATGCGATTTATACAGCACACAGAATTAGAGTGAAAAACTACTTTATACTTGGAAAAGTAGGTAAGGATAACTATCTTGATCCGAAACTAGTCGGGGCCGAATAAGCAAGTTGGAAAATCCTACAGGTGGTGAATACTTCAAATCTGGACCGAACTTCGGATGGCAGTAACTCGGTCAATCTTTGGCCAAATAAAGTCGTTCTTGGGTCGAGAACGAAGCTCAAGAAATTCTCTACAACTTCCGTGAAGAAAGTTAATCCTAGAAACGACTTTAGGTTAGAGAAAAATGGGGATGAATGAAGTGACAGTAAGCTGTCAGGAAAATGAAAATCCAGAATTTTCACTGAACTTTGGATGGCAATATCTTTGTCATTTCTTAACCGATTGGGGTGATTCTTGGGTCTAACTTCAAGGTTTCGAAGTGCTCTACAACTTTCCAGAAGGAAGTTGATCCTAAAAACTACTCTAAGCAGGAGAAAAATGGGGATTTTCGAAGGGCAGTAGGCTGCCTGGAAGTGAAAATCCGAAATTTTCTAGAGAGAAGGAAGAGCAAATGCTTGAGGTGTGAGTTGAAAGGCTTAGAATGGCCTTCTATTTATAGGCAAGAGCTTGGCCCTCTCCTCTCTCTCTCTCTAAGTCTCACCTTGACACTTGGCAAGAGATCATGGAAGATCAAAGGCAATCCTAGGCTTGCATAGCTAGGATTTGATCTTGGTGAGCAAGAAAGATATTGGTACAAGATCCTTGAATCAATTGAATGGTAGAGATGGGAATTGTACAAGATCTAAGGGTTCAAATAAATGGAGAGTTAGTTACTTAGCTAAGAAGAAAGATATACCAAGATCATGGAAGGTACAATCAAATCCTTCCTTCCTTCTTCCTTCCTTCCTCTCTCTCTCTCTCTCTCTCTCTCTCTCTCTCTCTCTCTCTCTCTCAAGTACATATATATATATATACACACACATGTATATTACAATGCAAGAAGGATAATTAAAATATAGTACTTTTGGTACTAAAAATCAAAAGACTAGATTTTCTCAATAAACTAACAATTAGGCACATGGTACTTAAGGCAATATTTAAGTCTCCCATGTACTAGTATAATATATACACATGTACTTATGTATCTAGAAAAATCAAAACCCTAACATAACATAAATAATGGGTACTTTAGGAAATCTAGGGTTTTGATTTACTCCAATAATTTAATGCACAAAATCACATGGGAAAATCCAAGACTTGATTATTTAATAAAATCCTTGTACTTTGTTGGAAGACTAATGCTATTACCCAATGGGTAATAAATCCCCTAACTTCTATTGTCCAATGGACAATAGTTATTAGGTAACTTTTATATTAAAATAATTGGTACTTTGGCACATGGGGTTAAAAAAGAAAGATTAAATTAATAATCCCATGTACTAGGTTGAAAGATGAACCTTTTACCCAATGGATAATAACCACTCTAACTTTTATTATCCAATGGATAATAGTTGCTGGGGAGATTAAATATTAAAATAATCCAAAAAGGTACTTTAAAGTAATCAAAAAGTTACTTTTTTTAATATTCTTAATACTTTAACCAAATATATATAATATAAACAAATGGGGTTCTATTATCCAATGGATAATAGTTTTCCCAACATTTATTGTCCAATGGACAAAGATTAAAACCAAAATATTTAAAAGGAAATGAAAAATCAATTCTTGATCTAGGGTTCAAAAGGTTCAAAAGTTCTAACGAGGGGCAAAACGGTCATTTTGCAATGACTAGGTAACTTTTCGGTTTAGAAACCCTAACCGGATAGTTAGATGCTAACTAGGCTTGCTAAATGGGCCAAAGTGCAAGAAATCCATTTGAAGGGCAAAAATGTAATTATGACAAATTATAGAAATTTAAAGATAATCCAAGTAATAAAAATAAAATTCAAATATTTAACGAAATTTTTAACGACCAAAAATCAGGGTCGTTACACGGATCCCAAGCATACACTGGTCCAGTCTCCATCTTTGGATTCATCGTTGGATAGTATTGCCCTCCTTCAGGGTCTTGAGTCTCCACCTGATTTTCTGTAAAATCTGACACGGATGCCAGATAATCCGTACCTGAGTGAAAGAGTTCACCCGGTAGTATAATCCAACCCAATCACCCCCCTTACATTACTGCTAGCAGACAACAATATATTATTAAGGCAGAAAAGTAATATAGAAGTAGCTCACGTAAACCTATTCATTCATGACAATTCGCCTAACATCAAGGGGAAAGCTAGTCATGCCCGGACCATAATTAGGGTTTGCCTACCTTAATCATCACATTAAAATCACCACTGGACTCTCACCAGTTCTATCATCACAAAACATCACTGGATCACCTGTCAGGTTTTATCATCATAAAATATCACTGGACCACCAGGTTTTATCGTCGTAAAACGTCACTAAACCAATTGCTAGGTTTTATCATCATAAAACATCTTTGGCCTATCCTCCAAGTTTTATCATCATGAAACGTCACTGACCAACCGTCAGGTTTTATCATCGCAAAAACATCTCTGGATTAACCACCAGGTTTTACTGTCACAAAATATAATTGGGCCTCTGCCAGGTTTTATCATCAGAAAATATCTCTGGCCTATCTACCAGGTTTTATCATCGCAAAACGTCACTGACCAACCGTCAGGTTTTATCTCCGCAGAACATCTCTGGACTACCAGCCAGGTTTTAAATCATCACTGGACTCCCGCCAGTTTCAATTCATCACTGGGTTTACATTGCCAGTTTCAAATCATCACATCCAACTCATCACATCCCAAAATCCTGCCTGTAGGCAAATCTAAAAAAAATAAACGCTCTAAATTTATCCATTACCTAGCACCGTCTAAGTGAACTCTATTCGCATACCACCCCATGTCTCTACGGTCCAATCTAGCACATCAATCAAAAATCGGAGCAGTATACAAATAATCACAATGATAATTGAAATAAATAATAAGTGTAGAAATCACGTAACTTTTTATGAATGGGTTGTTGCCCTTGATCTTGTATGACCAAGAAGTTAATAATGAAGTAGAACTTTTATAAAAATTTTAAAAATATTTTCAAGACTCTCATTAATTATTTCTAAGTCATTAGATTTATTAAAAACTAATTAAATACATTAATTAGATAAAAATATTAGAATCATTAACATGACCTTCATAAGAGTCTTAAAGGTCCTATGCAACCAGTTGAGTGTCAAAAGTTAGGTTCGGAGGGTCGCGGAATTAATTTAAATGAAGACGTTAAATAAAGTGGCCAAAAGTGAAGTAAACAAAAAATAAATAATTTACTATTAAAAATATGTTGAGGTTAACAAAGTTTCATCTCCGGAATGTAAGGAGTCTAAATAAAATTATTCGGGTATTAATAATAAGGTTTATAAGGTCGTAAAGTAATTTTTGATTGGAAATACTTTAAAAATAATACTAAATAGTAAATTTCATAAAAAAATATGAAATTAGCAAGATATCATATTTGAGATGCGAGAAATCTAGGAAAAATAGTTTTGGTGTTAAAAAACGTCGTTCGGAAGGTCGCAAGGATTTTTCCTTTGTAAACGAATAAATAATTAATAATTAGATAAATAAATAAAATATGATATTAACAAGGTATGATCTTTAAGGTGTGAAAAGGCTAGGAAAAATAGTTCGGGGGTCAAAAACAAAGTTTAGAAGGTCGCAAAACGTTTTCGATTCAAAACAATCCAAACCGCAAAGTATGACCGATTGACCTTGCGGTGGAGCACACAACCGCAAACTTGGGTCTGGTTCTTGCGGCCCGAACCTTGCGGCCGCAAGGTTGAAGGCAGATTCGGTTTTTTTTATTATTTCGGCTCGGGTTTGATGCATGATTCCATTTAGGCTATTGGGTTACGCGAAAAAACACTTAATATACTTAGAGAAGAGGTTGAAATGGATTATAATATCTTGAATTGGATCGGATTGATTTAAAAATGAATCTTGAAATTTGGGGAAGAAGACTTCGGGTTCTTTGATCGGGAGACCTTGGGATCAAATTGGACAATGTTTGATGATGCTAGGAGTTGTAGGAAGAGATTGGAACGATCGAATCAGATTTCGGTTGGGTCTTGGTATAAAACCCACTTTTCTCTCTCTCACTTTCTCTCTCTAAAACTCCATGGATTGGAGCTTGGTTTTCTCCGAATTTTCTCTCTCTTCTGGACTGGTGGGGCGTGGAAAGTATTGTGGTATACCCTAGGGTCGGAGTGATGGGGTATTTATAGGTAAATTAGGTAAATTTTGGAGTAGGATGATGAAATTGAATTTAATCGAAACTCTATCTCTTGGGTTTTGAGATGGACAAGATAAGGGCGAAGATATGATCAGGGATGAGGTAGAGACTGAGTAGGAGAGGGAGAGACGGAGGGAGTGTGCATGCATGCATGCATACATAAAATTTTGAAAAAAATAAAAGTAAGATAAATAAGATAAGATAATTATATTTGTATATATCTATTAAGGAAATAAATTTATTATTACGAATAATATTTTTTATGATATTATTAATGTTATTGATAATATCAACACTATTATTAAAAGAAAAAAAAATAGGGTCGAAAATCTGGATCGTTACATCATGATTAGAGGTTGGGAAGGAAATGATCTTGTGGAGAAGATCATAGAAAACACATAAGATTAATGGATAGTAAGAAAAAGGATAACGTGTATTTCTTACTTTTGATATCGACTATTATATTGAATGACTGCTGGCTGTAAAGTAAGGGCCGGGGTTGGTAGGGTTGTGATTTTTCTATTGAGTGTACCTCATCACTCAAGGTACAGTGTACCCGACATCCATGCCAGATTTTGCAGATAACCAGGAGGGTGCACAGGACCCCAGATGTGAGTAGTACTTTCCAAAAGAGAACTTGGTTGAGGAGACCGAGCCCGAGTTTGCTTGGAACCCATATCAGAACTCGAGTCTGCTCTGTATTTGGTCAAATAATATAATAGATACTTAATATTTTTACAAAACTCAATATTTCTATTTTGAGTCTGTAATAAATTGAATTCCTATTTTGAAATATTCATACTTGATTAATTGAATCATTTATGATTAAATAAATATTTTTCTAAGAAATTATTATTTAATACTTCCGAACTTTCTTGGAAAATCAGGGCATTATAGGAATAGAATTAAAGTAATTCTTAAACACCTTCCAAAAAAATCTTGGAACGGCCACTTGTATGATCCCAAAAAAACATGTGGTAGATGAGGGTTAGGGCACTACTTGACCGCATAAATGATTTGACTAGTTCATTGGTTTTTAAATTTTTTTTGAGAATGGCCTTATAAAAAATGAGCTCATGTTTCATTTAGAATACAAGATCAAAGTGAACAGGAATTCGCTTGAAAGGGCTTGATCCAATGTACTCATGTTTCATTTAGAATACAAGATCAATCGGATAATCACACGCAAGTGCTTGATCCAACGTACTCATGTTTCATTTAGATTACTTGATTAATCAAATAACCGCAATTGCTCGATTCAATGAACCCATAAGTGGATCAAGCACTTGCGGTTATCTGATTGAGCTCATTTTTCACTAGGCCATTCAAAAAAATATTGTAAAATATTTAATGAACGGTTTGGGATATTCCTGCGGCACCCAGAAGTGGATCTTGCGCGCTGATATATGCACCATCAATGCATTACTGTCGGTTCCCATGGAAGGGGTCTATTTTTTTAATGGATAAATTATTAAAAAAAAGATCCTTCTAAATTGAGATTTAATGCAATTTTGTCTTGACGGCGAGTTTTCACATTTAAACCAACGCGTTAGTCCACTAAGAGCAAGTTTACCAGTGTAAAGGTAAACTACCCTGTGACCAACTTCTCAATTCTATTTTAGCTATCAACTTTTTCTTTCACAACTACACCAACACTATCTATTTTACCTACCCATCTATTAAAATACTGTTTTTTCTTTTTCTTTTCTCTTTTCTCTTTCCACAAAAATACAGTTGAGAGAGAGGCGCGGGGTTTTTTTTTTTTTTTTTGGGTAACAATAAAATATAGAGTACCTTGTGAATAGTAGTGAGGCAAAAGAAGCTAACAACTGTAGCAAAATGGATTTTGCCTTCCTTTTTACCTAATCTGTTGCAGCCTGGTTTTCTCCTTTTGGATAGATAAAATAGCTTGTTTCAAGGGTTCACCTATGCTGGTAAACTTGCCCTAATGTTTTTTTACGAAAATTTGAGGTAAATAGTTTGACATAGACCTTTATTAGATGTATAATCTTTTTAGTTCATCCCTATCATTAGAAGTATTATCAATCCGACGAAAATTGCACAAAGTGAACAGGAATTTGCTTGAAAAATATTGTGTTACTATCAATAAAAGTTTTCGTAGAAGATGAATACTGCAATGTAATTTGAAATTTTTGAAGAAATTTGTCCATAATTTCATAAGCTAGACAAACAAAAAATTAAGACTTGTTAACGTGATAGTACTAGTGTATTAATATAATAAACAATCAAGGATGGAGTCAGAGGAGAGCTAGTAGGGGTGATCGTCCCTCTACAATTTAAAAAAACCTTACTCTTACATTGCAAAAAAGAAAATTATCATTGAATTATGTAGCCCCGTCCCCCTCTAGAGATTTATCCCATCCCCCCTCCATTTTGTTGTTAAAAACGTTAATTGTAACAGCTTTAATATTTTTCAAGTCATGAAATAACTTTGTACTAAAATTAGTTTAATTACAACCCTTTTAAACAAAATTAGGATACGAACCAACAACAATTACTTAAAGCTATGGGCTAAAATTAAAATAAAAGAGTAAGTAATGGTTTAATATTGTCATTTGAACAAATACTAACTTCGTACTAATATTGTTGTCATTTTTTTATTTTTTGTCAAAAGTGAAATGATTTTATTGATAAACGTTCAGCGCACATACAAAACGGAGATCGTTACAAAGAATTTGGATAAAACTAAACTAATCGTCTAACAAATACAAAATGAGAATATCACAAAGTAATCGATATCTTTCATCTTAACCCAGGTAACCCAGGCATGACCCGATATAACGACACTTTTAAACTGCCTAACATTTAATTAGGAGTCTCAAATGAGAAAAAATGCAAAATTAAGAACAAATGACACCAAATACCTAGACGAGAACTACATATCTGCCAAGCCGTCAAAAGTTGCCTAGCCAAATACATCATGTAGAAATAAAACGTTAAAGCACAAATATCGTTGTAAAGCAACCTCGATTGAGAGACCCGATTTGTAGACAAAAATTGTCCAAATGCGAAACTAACAACTCTCGTAAACGAACGACAAAACTCTGATAGATCAGACTCTGGAGAAACGGAAGAAAAAAAGGAAAAAATAAAGAAAGTGAATCAGAATAGTACCATGGCCTTCCCTTTCCGCCGCCGCACAGAAGCATGGAACCCACAGGGAGGAGGGGAAGGAAGAAGAAGAGTTGTGGTGACTAGGGTTGAGAGAGAGAGAGATAGGGTTGAGAGAGAAACCAAAAAACATTTTGGAAGAAAGGCAGTTAGAATAGTACCATAGTCTTCCCCTCTTGCTGCCGCACACAGGTGTGGAACCCACGTTTTGGAAGTGTTATCATTTGAACAAATACTAAGTAAACAACATACATTAAGTCGACCATCATTTACAGAGAAGATAAAAAAACGCAATACCAATACCAATAGATTGTTTCTTTTCTCTCTCTCTCTCTCATTTTTAATTAATTTTATCATTAGGGGTGTGGACTTTTCTTAAGCTAATGTATTCTGGTTTACTGTGAGTTATCTGGGACGATGGGTATTCATACTGTACTTAAAAAAAACCTAACCTAAACATTACTTGTAGCAAAATTTCAAAAAGAAATAAAAATGTGTTCAGCTGCATGCACAGTCGCCACTGCTAATTGCATGAAGATTACGAACTCATAGATATAAAGGGTGTTGTTTCCAAAATCGTAGTTGGCCATGGCAGTACTCGAGAAGATTTTCAGTGCCGAGCGGGTACCACGTGATGCCCGCTCAGAGTATCCGGGCCATCTATTTCAGTTTTGAACGGCTCGTATTTTGAGAGAAAAAAATGAGAGAGAAAGATGAGAGAGAGTGTTGGGGTGAGATCGAGGAGAGAGAGAGCGTTTCAATCTGGACTATCCAATACACTGTTGGACGACCTGGATGTGTTGCTCGGGCACCACGTTGGCTGGGTTATGTGGTACCCACCCAGCACCCAAAAATTTCTCCCGTACCCGTGACTCCACCGGGCCATATTACTTTGGCTCCCTCCTTGACGCAACATTGCACCAGCATTCTAAGAAGGTGCCAAATGCATGCATGTCAAGGCATGACGAAGGAGATAGAGACAGTTACAAGGTGAGAAGAGATGGCCGGAGACAGTTACCTATAGGTCAAGAGAGAGATTGAGACAAACAACCAGTCAACTAGGAGAGAGATTCTAGCTCTTTGCCGACTATTTGAAGTTTTGAACAAACCTCACAAAGATGTGACATGATGTGGTAACAACTTTCTTTATGTATTTTTTTTCATAATCAGGTGTCCGAACCAGCTTACGTATGCCTTGGCTAATTTTGAGGAACCATAAATCCATAGTCCATTTCCGGGAGACCTACTTGAAGCAGGAGGAAATGCTTTATACAAAATTGCCCCCAAATAAGATGATAGTACTTGAGATGTTTCAAACTTAAAATCTTACGAGAGTCGAGGGAGCCTATGTAGTGCTCAAACTTCAAGATCAGGTGCAAGGCGGCTTTATAACAGAAGCCGCGGGAACCTCACCATTTATTATCCACAACATGGACTAAAACAATTACTCCCATACACAAATATATATATATATATATATATATATATGTTTATTTGATAATCAGAAAGGGTGGGAGGAAACAAACAACATAGCAATCCCTCTTAGGCGTGACCATAGGGGCACCCTGTCCGCCGATGAAATATCCGGTTCGAGCCATAGCTACCATCCAAGAGGACGGGCCGTCACCATGGCACCACCTGGTGCACAATTGGCATAAGCTCCCTCCTCAATGGTCCAAAGAATCATCCGCAGGCGTGAGGCCAAGCGACTTGCCAAGACTCGAACCCACGTCTCCGTTGAGGAGAGTAGTGAACCCTACCAACAAGGCTACCAACTCAGTGGTTTGGTAGATGAGTTAGACAACATGTTTAATTCCAATATGCTTTGTAGTTGAAGAGTGAACCCGAAAATGTCCTGAAAAGTGGAATCAATGGTTTATATTCACTTTGATGTGATCCAGACCACAGATTTTTCTTTTTCAGAATACTTTCGGATTCATTTTTCAAGCTATCTAGCATTGCTTTGTTCCAGAACTTTCATTTCTAACCTTGCAGACCACAAAACAAAGTCTTTCAAAAACGGATCTTCAAACTCGTGAAATTATTTTCAAAACACTAGAATTACTCGAAAGCATAATTCAAGGGGTGGCCCAGCACATCTTAATTCCATGTCTGGTGGCAACTCGGAGCTATTTTCGAAAAAAATTGTTCATCAATTTAATCTCCTTATCATTTAATGACAACACACTAAAAGAAAAATGAAAAATAGAATGAGGGCAAAGCAAGCGACAACTAACTAGTTAGTAGTAGTTGATTAGCAAACAAAGTGTCACAAACCCTAAAGTAATTTAGGGCTTTGAAATTTGTCGAGATACGCATAATCTGGTCCTTAACATCCGGCCGTTTATTTTTAAAAAAAACGTAAAGTAATTCAAAGTGATTATAGCTTCTTGAAGCATTCTTAATTACTTCATTCGTTTCATATTGAGAGTCTCATTTTCTCTCTCTTACCATTTTTCAAATCAAAAAATTAACTCTTTCGGTGCATTATTTTTCAAATTTTTTCGCACCGTATTAAAGATCTTGATTAGTACTTTAATTTGGTGCGAAAAAATTTAAAAAATTATACACGGAAGTAGTTGATTTTTTAATTTGAAAAATGACACAATTTTTTATGGTGGACTGTTAATTTGAAACGGAGAAGAGAGATGCTACATACACTACATTATTCCACTACATCATCCACTACATCTTTTGTGGGGTCCATTCTGGGTCCCACAAAAATACAAAAAAATGCCCATAAATTTTAAAATAATATTTTATGGGGTCCTGTAAAAAATCAGCTCCAACGGACATCGGTAAATATTATTTTTGAATTCGTATGGGTGAAACTGCGCAGTTGAACAGTTTCGCCCTTACGAATCTAGAAAAAATACTTGCATATATCTGTTGGAGCTGATTTTTTACAGGGCCCCATAAAATATTATTTTAAAATTTATGGATATTTTTTTGTATTTTTGTGGGACCCGAAGTGAGCCCTACAAAAGATGTAGTGGATAATGTAGTGAAATTAGGTAGTGTATGTAGCATTTCTGAACAAAATAAAGGGGGTTTTGGTGTAGACTAGTTTATCAATTGATTATTTGATTCTTAGGCTCCGTTCCGAAATCGAAATAAGAACTTATTTTTTGTCTAATAATAAGGTGTGTTCCGGAAAAGAGTGAATAAATACTTATTTTTCAAGAAGGTAATTTTTAAGCTCAAAAATCACGTGCTTACGCAAATAATTTTCCTATCACTATGGATCTTGTTTGATAGATCTCATTGAGATCTTTAATACGGTGCAAAAAAAATTGAAAAATTATTTTTCATTTACATTATTTTTGAGTTTGAAAATGTGAAAATAAGCTGCTTATGTGAGTTTTGTGAAAGAAAACTCCAAAATAAGTACTTATAAAATAAGAAGGGTTCCGGAACGGAGCCTTATTATCTCCGAAAAAAAGTTCATTGACGCTGTCCACATAAATACTTCATTAATTGACCACACTTTCCTTAATTAACTAATTAAGACGTACAGCAGGCATTGTGATTGTTGCTAGTGGAGTAGTAATTATGAGGAGGCCTTGAAAAGACCTCTTAGCTGTCCGAGAAGCGTGGTACGATACGTTTGGCCCAGAAGCAACCGACAACAACCCGGACCGGCTGGCCCGGCTGGGTTGGCGGGGCGGAGGAGTTGTTCAGGTGTTATGAGTAAAACTTATGGTCGGAAAGTCTAGGGTCACGGGTCACCACATGAAAATGCGGTGACCGTCCACTGACCGTCTATTGGGGTTCGGAGAAAATACAAAAAAATATTCATAAATTTTAAAACAATATTTCATGAGACTCTGTAAAAAATCAGTTTTAATGGATATCAGTAGGTATATTTTTCGAAATTTGTAGGAACGAAACTGTTTAGTTTTACAGTTTTATCCCTACAAATTCAAAAAACATATCTGCCGATATCTGTTGGAGCTGATTTTTTACAGGGTCTCATAAAATATTATTTTAAAATTTGTGAATATTTTTTTTATTTTTTTGGGATCCGAAATAGGCCCAATAGATATGCGGTAGATGATCACCGCGAAATCTATGCGTGACCGTAGTCTTGCTCCATCGTATACTATGAGTTTTTTCAATTAAATGATCTATCCCTAGTGAGAGAGATGCGTAATAATTATGGAATACTATGAGTTTTTCATGTCATAGGTCTTCTATAATTGTATGAAATTTTGTTTGCAAAGTAATTAGAACACCAGCCTGAATGATGTTTATTTAATTTTGGAATTTTTTAACATAGAAACTCAAATAATTAGAAAATTAGATATTAAGTTGGTTTTGATTTTGGGAAAAAAAATATTCTACAATGAGTTCTATAGAAACATGCATGACTTGTATTTTCGTAATTCATTGATTTTTTTTAAAAACAAATTAACCAAGTATGATTTTGGAAAAATCAAATCATATACTAATTAGGACGAATGGCAAGAACTTGGCCGAAAAAGAAGACCCAGCATCGCAAGTTTAACCGCGCCAAAATTCCTCGCCCGTAGTGGCGAGGTTTCAAGCCTCGCTTGTGTCTCTCTCTCTCTCTCTCACTCTCTCTCTCACTAGACCAGTGCCAGAAACCGAAACCAAAATCGAGATCGTGAAGAGTTTGATTCGTTCATCGTCATCCGCCGTCCCCGCGGATCTGTGAGAGAAAGAGAGAGGTTGACCGCGGGTATTCGGGTGTGTGTGTGTGTGTGAGAGAGAGAGAGAGGTGGGTATGGCTGTCGGTATGGCCAGCCGGTGAAGTTGTGGCTGATGTATCTTGGCGAGCTAATTGAGAACCCCTTTTTTTTGTAAAATCAAAAAAGTTTTGGGATTTGAATAGGCATTTGCCTCAGCTGTTGAGGGCTGTAAACGAGCCGAATTGAGTCGAATCTTGTTAAATTTGATCAAAAGAGTTTTGGGATTTGAATAGGCATTTGCCTAAGCTGTTGAGGGCTGTAAACGAGCCGAATTGAGTCGAACCTTGTTAAATTTGGCTCGGGTTTGTTAAGGTACTAGTTTGGATCGAGTTTGGCTCGGGTTCGATTCGACCCTGAACAACTTGGCTCAAGTTTGGCTCGTTAAAATTTTTCAAGGCTCGAGCTCGGCTTGGTTCGACTCATTAAACTCAAACAAACAGAGCCAAGCCGAATCTAGGTTCGAATTGATCGAGCTCATCAAGGCTCAAGCTTGGTTTGGCTCGACTCATTAAACTCAACCAAATCCAAACTCTCTCATTGGTCATATAGAATTTGGGAGAAAAATAAATATTAAATTATATATATAACATCGAAAATTTTTATATTTGTATATAGATCCCTAACGAATTGTTAATTATATTTAACTACAGGTTCATGAGCCGAAAACTATAAGGTTCAGGCTCGGCTCATTTTCCCTATTAGTTCATTAGTAATAATTATGTGTAAATTATATTGAGATCATTTCTTAGAAAAATTGACATATAGAGTAATGTTTATTTTTATTAGTACGTGTCCTCCATTTGAAAAATCACACTTTAAAGAGGGAAAAAATGACTATGATAATGTAAAATGCATGATTAATTATTCAAATTCGACGAAAGTTTGTATAATTGAGTCTAATTTTATGTTGAAGTTATCTTATATAACCAGTATAATGTTACTTTTAATATTTTAAACTTTAATTAAATTACAAAAAAGAAGGAAAAAAGACCTGATCGTTTAGATTAGTAATATTCATGGGCATTTCAGTCAATTAATAACAAAAACTAATGGTGTTAGTGTGGATTTAACGGAATGGGGGAATCTGAATAATAGTTTGTGAAGTAAGGGAGATCAGTGCAATTATTAGAACCTCATGGGAGGTTCCTGCATTTGTCAGAAACCTCAGGGGAGGTCAGTGAAATTTACCCTTCATTTAATAGACGAATCAAATTTGAACGAATCCTTACTAAGCCGAATCTCGAACAGTTCACAAATGACCCAGTTTATTTAGAGCCCTAGGGCCCTGTTGGGCAGTGAAATTAATTAGTGGCTAGACCAAGTAAAAATTTGCACTTTTTATAGCCATTTTGCTTAATAATTTAATAATGGAGCACTAAGAATGAATGACGGTGGCTTACGATTAATAGCTAGGCACGAATCGATCCACAGGTTGCGCAGGAGACACAAACTCATGTCCTTTCATCATCAAGTTGTGTGTGTGTGTGTTTTTTTTTTTTTCTGGTAATTTAAAACTTCATTAATTAAGCAAACAAACAACAATCCAGAGGGCAACAACCAAACAAAGCAGGAAAGCACCTGCTGAAAACAACCACTCCTACATGGGAATGCCCGCGGCCCAAGAAAAAGAAACAAACCAAGCCTACCTATAAGGAGCAAAAATACTCTCCAATATTCACAGCCAGGATGACAGGATCCTGTTCTGTACCTTCTCGAAGAACAAAAAATACATGCTCTCACTTCCTCCTCAATCTAATACGCTATGGGAGTAAGCTCCTTTAATCATTGTACCCTTTCATCTTGGAGAGGGACCCTCGGCCTCAAATTTTTTATATTTTTTTTGGTAATGCAAGGTTTTCAAGGTTAGCTTGCGTGCACTTCGGACTTTTCAATACAGTCGTTTCATATGCTTATGTGTGGGGTGAGGTGGCTAATAGAGTTGCTGACAAGAAGAATTGAACCCTGAGACCATACGAGGAAGCAAACCCGTAAGTACTCTCAGACCAATAGCACTCGCACACACTGCACTTGCTCTTGACCACCGAAATACACAACCACCACAGTGCACTCTCTCTCGTTTTTCCTTCTTCCCATAAGAACACCAATAAGCTTCGAAGCCTGCTACACACACAGCAATTTGTTTGTACACAGATTTTGTTGTGGGGTCCACCACGGATCCCGTACAAATCATCCGAGCCGTTCATTAAATGTAAAACATTTTTTCAAGGGTCTCCGTAAAAAATAAGCTCAATCAAATAACTATAGGTGTTTCATCCAACCATCTAACTTTTAATTCAGATTTTCGGATAATGAAAAGTTATATGATTGGATCGGGCACGTATAGGTATCAAATTGTGATTATTTTTTACGGAGACCCTTGAAAAAATGTTTCACATTTAATGAACGACTTAGATGATTTGTGTGGGACACGTGGTGGACCCCACAATGAAATCTGTGCACAGATTGTATGTGTGTAGACTTTCTGATAAGCTTCCAAGGGAAGCAAGTAATCTCTCAACAAAAGCATGTGCCAAACATGTCCTTTAAAGTGTGTAGAATATTCCACACAAACAAGCCCACCAAATTAATACTTTTGGGCCAAACAAAATATAATTGGGCTAACAAAAAATATTGAACCTCTACAAAATTAACATAAGGAGGGAAACCCAACAAACTCTTCTTAATCAACTGTGATGAGGTTTGTTTCTTTTGGTTTCTTAAGCTTCTAATGGTTGTGTTTAGCTGTTTTGAGTAAAAATTATGGTATGCTATGAGTTTTTTCAACTAGATCTATCCCTAGAAAGAGAGATGCATAATAATTATGGTATACTGCTGAAAATTCTCACGAAACTTCACTCGTCCTACTGAGGCCACCTGGGGGTTTAAAAGACTATCGATTTTAATTAGTTTTCTTTAGTTACATTTTGTTTTCTTTGCTCGGAACTAGCAAAGTATAAGTTGAGGGATGTGATAGACGCGTAAATATTCACATAAGCGCCCCCTAATTTATTCTTGCTAAGTCTATTTATTTTATTACTTGATGTTTTAATGTTTGATTTTTATATTGTAGATATTTGAAAGCTTAATAGGTTAAAATCAATAAAATCATGGATTTGGCCATATTTTGCTCCTGCTGTTGCATGTCTCGGTGGGCCTCAAAAGACTACCTTTTATTACCACTTATTTTGACTGAAGTCTTGAAGAAAAGAAAAAGGGAATTAGGCCTAAGCTAATTCTCGGCCCATGAGGGTTAGAATTAATCGGCCACAGAAACTTATAAAAGGGGTCACACTAGTTTGGGCAGAGGGAGGAGGCACGACTTTATTCCCACGGACAAAACGAAGAAAGAACGGGGAGCTGCCGAGCCAAGCTTTTTGGTTCCGAATATTTTCTACCAGCTTTTTCAGAGTTGTTTTTTTTTCTTTTAATTTTTGTTCAATTACTCGTACCTTGGTAATTTGTTTTAATTTATGTTCTTAATTAAAGTTGTTCGTTTGTATTCAATTAGTTGTTATCTCTTGTTTATTTTTTTCATCTCGTGTAATAGCCAGCATGTTTCAAATTAGGGTTTCTTTTGTTTTTTACTTAATAATGAGTGAGTAGCCGTATAGATAGGGTCGCGGAATGATTAGCACACCGTGACCAGTCTGGGCACTGCTCCTTTTTCAAACAATGAAAAAGACAATTTCTAGATTTTAGTTAATCTCAATCAATTGATAAGGAGTGACTGCCTAAGAGCCTGTTTAATCAGTAACAACCCGAGTTTTTAGTCAGTACACATCACTGTCTTTGTGGATTCGACTCCGGACTTACCGGATATTATATTACGTCGGTCTCCGCCCTACGCTTAGGGCATACCATTAATTTAGGATTAGGAAATCGTCAAGCATCTCTCTCCTTACCTTTCACTGGACCAGTGCCGAAAACCGAAACCAAAATCGATATTGTGAAGTGTTTGATTCGTTCGTCGTCGTCTGCTGTTGCCGAGAGAGAGAGAGAGGGAGAGAGAGAGAGAGAGAGAGAGAGGTGGGTATGGCTGGTGAGAGAGAGTGAAACAGTGAGTATGGTTGTCCGTATAGCCAGTGCCGGCTCTGGGTTAAGGCCCAAGAGGCCGGCGCCTTAAGCCCCTAAGAATGTGTAAAAATTAGGGCCTCCTATTATTTTGAGCACCCATTATATATGCCCAATCTTTTTAGGTATATCAATATTAGAAGCCCATTTTAATACCCAAACCACTTATTTTACACTTAGGAGACACATGTCCAATGGTTGGGCCCAACCTAACTTGCTCAATTAAAGGAAACAAAAAAGGAAAAAGAAAATGCAGATCACGGGCGGTTGTTTTCATGTAGAGCCCCTTGGAAAATGATCCCATATGGTGAGTTCCTATATAAGTTTTATGCATATTCTACCTTTAACAGTTCTAATCTCATGAACACACAATAAAATGGAAGAAGATGAATTAGAGATCCAAGAAGAGAAAACAGGATCAGAAATTAGTATTTGTATGAGTTTTTTCCTAGTCGAATACATGCATTTGGCAATACATGCATTTGGCTTTGAAAAAATCATTTAACTACTTGTTATTTTATTGTCGTAAATTTTATTAAGGGCCTCATTGTCTATGTCCGTCTTAGGCCCCCAAAATCTCAGAGCCGGCCCTGCATATAGCTGGCCGCTGAAGTTGTGGCTGATGTGTATTGCGATATAATCGAGAACCTTTTTTTTTTAATGAAAAGAGTCTTGGGATTTGAATAGGCATTTGCCTAAGCTGAGGGCTGTAAACGAGCCGAATTGAGTCAAACCTTGTTAAGTTCGGTTCGAATTTGTTAAAGTACTAGTCTGGCACAAGTTTGGCTCGAGTTCGATTCGAGCCTGAACAACTTGGCTCAAGTATGGCTCGTTAAAATTTTTCAAAGCTCGAGCTAGGCTTGGTTTGGCTCATTAAACTCAAACAAACCGAGCCAAGCCGAATCTAGGCTCGAATTGAGCTCGTCAAGGCTCGGGCTTGGTTTGGCTCGACTCATTAAACTCAAGCAAACCCAAACTCTCTCATTAGTCGTATAGAATTTGAGAGAAAAATAAGTATTAAATTATATATATAACATTGAAATTTTTTTACATTTGTATATAGATCCGTAAAGAATTGTTAATTATATTTAACTACAGGTTTATGAGCTGACAACTATAAGATTCAGGCTCGGCTCATTTATTCAACAAGCCTAACACTGAGGTTCAGATTTGGTTAATTTAATAGACGAATCAAACTCGAACGAATCCTTACTGAGCCGAACCTCAAACAGTTCACAAATGCCCAGTTTATTTAAGGCCCTAGGGCCCTGTTGGGCAGTGAAATTAATTAGTGGCAAGACAAAGTAAAAATTTGCACTTTTTTAGCCATTCTGCTTAATACGGAGTAATAAGGTGGAGTACTAAGAAAGAATGACGGTGGCTTACGATTGACAGCTAGGCACGAGTCGATCCACAGGTTGCGCAGGAGACACGAACTCATGTCCTTTCATCATCAAGTTGTAGGGTTTTTTTTTTTTTTTTTTTTTTTTTCTGGTAATTTAAAACTTCGTTAATTAAGCAAACAAACAACAATCCAGAGACCCTTTTCAAAAAAAAAAAAAAAACAACAATCCAGAGACCACTGAGGTGGTAGCCCAGCGGCCCCAGCTGGTGAGGCTCATCACCTCCCTTAACACAGGCGGGAGTTTGAGTCCCGGCAGGTACTCGAACCTCGTCTGTGGACCAAAGGGGGGGAGTTTTCACCAGTTGTGCACTAAAGTGGTGCCGTGGTGACTGCCCGTCCTTCCGGACGGTAGCTATGGCTCGAATCGGACATTCCATTGGCGGATAGGGAGCCCCTATGGTCACGCCTAAGGAGAGTTGCTACGCTACTCGTCCCCTCTCACCCTTTAGATTATCAAAAAAAAAAAACAACAATCCAGAGGGCAACAACCCCTTACAACCAAACAAAGCAGGAAAGCACCTGCTGAAAACAACTACTCCTACATGGGTATGCCCGCGGCCCAAGAAAAAGAAACAAACCAAGCCTATCTATAAAGGAGCAAAAATACTCTCCAATTTTCACAGTCAGGATCCTATTCTTTTACCCTTCTCCAAGAACAAAAAATACATGCTCTCACTTCCTCCTCAATCTAATACGCTATGGGAGTAGGCTCCTTTAATCATTGTACCCTTTCATCTTGGAGAGGGACCCTCGGCCTCAAGTGGTTTTTTTTTTTTTTTTTTAATGCAGAGTGTCCTGAATTAGCTTGCGTGCACCTTGGACTTTTCAATACAACCGTTTTACATGTTTATACGTGAGGTGAGATAACTCCCAGAGTTGCTGATAAGAAGAATTGAACCCTGAGACCATACGAGGAAGCAAACCCGTGAGTCTTAGACCAAGACCACTTAGCCAATGCCTTGGGTTAAGTGTTTGTTACATATCTGCACATTTTATTCTCTGCACTTGGGCAGGTTAGTTAGAGTATCTCCCACCCATCTTCTTCCATTTGAGTGTATCAAAATAATAGACTTGAATGAAAAAGTAATTCGGGAGGATTTTAGCAACTCCAAATTTTGTTAAAATTAAGCTCACTCCAAACTTCAAACTTCACCACATCCCCAAAGCACTCCTTGTGTACGTGTCTAAAGCATTTCATGTCTTCTGTATTTTTATTTTGTTTGGTAACAAATGTGCTGCATTAAAAACTTAAAACAGATAACAACATAGTTCTAGCTAGATAATTTCTTACCGTTGCATTGTCTAATGAAAGCTGCAGTTAGAAATGGCAGGATAAACAAACAAGCTGTCTCGCTGCAAATTAATAGATTGGCTTCCCGAAAAAAAATGTGCCCCACTTCACTCCCGAATCTCTTATAGACGTGACCAGCAAACAGGAATAATGTTTGCTAAGATGATCATGATTCCCATATAGCTTGACACTCTCAGCGTTTACCCGGACTATAGTGCTAGACGCTTTTGGTTCGAATCCATTTGGTTCTCTGACCCCTCTCTTTTCGGTCTTGCTGATCAGTGTTGGAGAGGTAATAACCTTAAGTTTTCATGCCTGTGACCGCTTTGGTAATACTATCTTTTTCTGAAAAGAAACGCGTGACCGCTAGATTGCTAGGCACCCAAAAAGCCATTGAGAACAACCTGTGTTCCTATCTTTCCGAGCTTGAGCAATCCTTTACTCGTGAGTACAATCACTTGCTCCGCCTTGAGGAAGATTTTTTCGGCTCTTAAACCACGCTTCAATTGGGTAGCTGAGGGTGACCGCAATACTAAGTTCTTCCACCTTACCACTATCTCTTGCCGGTGGAGTAATAAGATTTATGATCTTAGGCCCCGTTTGATAACTTGATTCGGCCATGGGATTGGATTAATAGTCCCTTCGGACTATTAATTTCTTGTTTGGTAACACAACTGACTCCGGATTGGGAATCCCATGGGATGAGGAAGCCGGACTTTAGGGGGTATTAGCAATACCCCGTGGGACTTGGTATTCGTAGTCCGAACCCAACTCCTCCTCATTATCAATCCCTTCTCATTATCAATTTCTTTTATCAATACAATCCCATCATCTAATCCCATCTCAAACAAACATGATATTAATAATTCCATCATCTAATCCCATCACAACCAAACATACTTATTATTAATCCCTTCTCATTATTAATCCTATCTCCTTACGAATCCCAATCCTAATCCCATCTCCTTATGAATCAAATCCATCTATCACTGTTATCAAACGGGGTCTTAAGGATTATGAGGTGGTGTGGCACTACGGGGGAGACATGGTTAAGGGCTTGCTTACTATCCATTTTGGTAAGCTGTTCACCACTCAAGATTATAGTGTTTATCTCTACAGCTCTTGCACTTCGCCGTTTCCCAGGCCAGTTAGCTAGTGAGCTGCAAACTAACCTTTGCATTACTCCCTCTTGTACTGAAATCCTCTCTGCCCTTAAAACCTTGGAAAGCTCCCAGTCCGGACGGGTTCCATCCGGCCTTCTTTCAAAAATGTTGGTCATCCGTTGGTGACTCTGTTTCTAAACCTGATTACTCACATTTTTCATGTGGGTCAGATTCCTAAGGGCCTTAACAAACCTCTGCTTTGCCTCAACCCTACGATTCATCGCCTCAAATGGTGATCATCTCCGCCCGATCAGTCTTTGTTCCACTGTTCAGAAATTGGTCACTAATATCTTGCTTCTCCGTTTACGCACTTATTTGGATGACCTCAACAGGCCTTTGCAAGCCAGTTTCATCCCAGGTCGAAGGGGTGTGGATACGTCGTCTCAAAATCTGAGACACAAGTAGTCGAGCCAGAACTAATGACTTTGCTGAAAAACAGGTCATGGGTTGAGAACGGGAATTGAACTCTAGGATATGTTGTCTCCTCACCCATTGTTACATAAGAGTTATTGCAAAAGAAGAACGTACAACATAAAACCCAAATACCCAATCTCACATTATTCAGCCAATTAAACAGCCCCTAGAATTTTGTTTCTGGTTAGGGCGTAAGAGTTTAGAGCTTTGTTTCTGCTTTTCCATTTACACCGGAAGAGGAAATGCGATCCCAGTAGTACATGAAACACTATCCAGAATGAAACCATGCGCTCAAGTATCAAGAAGTGGAAACTTAAAACCCCTACATTCCATGTCCCAAATGTTCTATACATTTCTAAACGAGAACCGACACCGAACAAGTTCGGGTTACTACCTCAAGGACACTACACTACCCGAGGAGGAAACCGGAAACAAAGAAGAAATAGACATTGGATTAGTACATTCAGGCACCCTTTTCAGGAAACAACAAACAATCTCTCCCACTTCAAAATGAGGTCAGTCATAAATCTCAGGAGAAGCAGCAAGAATGAGTCCAGGATCGTGTTAGTCATGGCAAGCTGAAATAGGGTTTGCTCTCAACACGTCCACACGCCAAAATAGCAGTGATTCACTGTAAACCACAAGGCTGGCCCGTCGCAGGAATGGAGGTTCCTTGGTGGAAAGACTGGTGGACAATCATATTGCCATTCTCAATACCGTTGCCAGATGCTACTGCGTTGTTCTTAATGGTCTGCATGGTCTGCTCTAGAAGGTGAACAAGAGATACGAAGATCTCCATCCTTGTGACATCCCTGTTAGCCTGTATACAGAAACAAATCTTAAGAATTTGTAAAAAGAGGATAATGGTATGCAAAACAAGGAGTAAATCTTCCAGGTTTAACATATACTTGAATAGTAGAACTAAACCCCCAAGTATTTCGGAATTAAATACTCGACAAAAACCACAATGGAACCATTCCCTACAAAAAAAAAACTATATTTGTAGAGAATAACTGCTTCCCATGGGTCCATAAAAATGCAACGGGCATGTTCTGGTTGGAGGGTCTTAAGTCTTCAATATAGTTCTCACAAATCAGTGAACTGAAATGGAATAGTCAAAGGGCATGCAAGGACAGGTGGAAGGTGGGAATATAATCGCCTATTACGCAGGTAAAATAATGAATATGTTCTTGCAACATTAAAGGGCCAGCTCTACCTCCTACTAGAGCGATCCATACTGAGCAACTCTAGCAAGGAGCATGACATTTGTCCTATCAGAAGCATAAATGACACATAAAATTCGCAAACGAAAGCACTTTATGTGATAGGCAGTGTTCTAGAACCAGGAATTAATTGGTGATTAATTGGCGATTAATCGCTGGCAGGGCCTATCCTATTAGGTCCGACTAACAATTAATCGCCGATTACTAATTAACATGCACCGATTAATCCGATTAATCGCTCCAAGGTGGCCGACCGCCCGACTAGCGCCTAGCAACTTTTAGAACATTGGTGATAGGTGCTACCTCAACTGCAAAGCGCGCCCAGATCTTGTCATTCCGAGTTTCCATCACCCCCTTGAGGATGGTTAATCCCAATCCTCTTATGATATCAGCTATTTCCAGAAATAGACCACGCTCTTCACAAAGCATCTGTCAGAAGAACATAGTAAGTGGGATACGAAAATAGATACAGAAAGGTCAAGCACAAGATGTACGAGTTGTGCTTAGTCAGCAAATAAAGGCGCAAGGGTAAGGCTTCAATTTTGGAATAAAAAGGATGGTAGTCAATACCTCCACAAGCATTTGACGAGGTCGATTCAGATCCTCAACTATGATAGGACAGACCATAGATTGTGATCCAACTTCATATGCCCATGTCCTTCCTCCTTCAAGGTTATCTTTCATTAGTAGCCCACCATCCGTATTGATAATCTGCAATTTGACATTACTAGTAAGACCATAATAAGAAATCGACGAATCATTCTTTTGTTCACTCACTTTATTTAGTTGCAGTTCTAAAATATTGTATAGACAATTAATACAGTTAATAAGCTTGTGCACTATTTCTATCACTGATTTAGACCCCACACATTCCTCTTTCCATATCAACATTCCCATGTTCGACATTTCAATATCTAATGCATGATGAAGATTTCCAAAAAGGTGAGAACCAATTCCAATATCGTCAAATTCAAAAGGAAATTGTAAATAATAGCACTGCAGTAAAAACGGGTACTCTCTGCACCTTGGACTCTCCAGCTTGTTTAAGCTTGTCAGCATGCTTTCTAACACTTTGCAAGAAAAGCATATGCTTAATTGTACGCTCCAGCAGCGCATCAATGCTACACTGTTAATCATGAGAGTTCAGATAAGTGCCTAAGTATCTCAAAATTTAATACTTATGAAAAATACGTGAAAAATCTTGAGGTGCTTAAGAGAAAAGAAATCACCTTGGCCCCATTAGGTACAATTTCCCTCAACTCTTTCATACGATCTTGAATCATCTGGCGATCTTTTGGCCTGGGTCTAGGGTTTTCTCCAGGTTTAAGCCTTTTGCGATTTGATTTGCTGACCTCATCAGGCCTCTTAGAATATGAACCGGAAGTGCTACTATTGTGTTTCATACTATGAGCCTGTTCAGCCCATGAACTCATTTGAGATCCACAAACCGAACTGGTACGGGAGTAATTGCCTGTATCTTCCTTGCTGCACTCAGACTTAAAAGAACATGATCCTACTGCAGCTAATTTTGCCAGAGACTTGGGAAGCCCAGATAAATTTCCTTGCATCTGATCAGACACATTAATTCGTCCATAGGAGGGAGAAAGATTAGGAACAGAAGAGCTACTGATCTTTGTAAGTACGGTTTTGCAAGAATCATTGTCATCTGAGCTCTGCTTGGCAGTGGTAGGGACCCTTCCTACAACAGCGTCCAATAGATGGTCGGTACCAGTCGCACAAAAAATACCACTATATAATTCAGAATCTGCATCCTCAAGATTTGAGGATGCATAATTGTTCTTATTCAATGGTTTTGTGATTGAATCTGGCCCGCCGTCAAGAAAGCTATTCCAGCTGTCATTGAATAGTTTGTTCTTGAAATCCACACCCAGAATATCAAACAGGTCATCCCCTGACGGAGGTTTGTCCTCACTTTTAGCAGCTTTTGACTTTGAATTCTGATTTCCATAGTCATGCCTTTGGCTATCAAGGTCGGAGCAGGAAATGATCTCACTTAAATTTGTATGTCTGTCCAGATGGACCGATGGGATGTCAAGGGCTTGAAATACATCATTCACCATATGTTCATTTCTCTGACCAACCTCGATTTGCGAACACTTGTCTTTTTTAGATTGGTGTCTGAAGTCAGAATTCCCCAAAAGCAAGTGACTGGCCGTCACATGATCTGTCAGATCAGACGCCGATACCTCTGTGTTAGATGAACCTGCATTGAGCCCACTCACAGCTGGAAGAGAACACGAGTTTACCATTGATTTATAATTACTATTACTAGCTTGTCTATGCAACTGAACTTCACTAGAACCTAATCCTCCATTTGTCCTCAGTTGAGACATCGTAATGCCACCTGATGTGCTTAAACCGTTGTTAGCATGATCCTTCATAAAATCAGAAAAGATCTGCTCTTCCATTATTCCTAAATTGCTATAATTTGCAGACATTGGATTAACGTGAAATCGTTCATTGAATCCAGACCTAAGGTTGTACGGAGAAGATGCTGGATTCAGCCATAGCTCTGGGTTCAACTGGATCACTTCAGCTTCTGTTTGCTCACAGTCAAATTGGCTATTGAAAGGAAAACTCGGTTTCATAACTGAAGTTACGTTTGGCTGGCAGACATCATTCGGTGGATGGACACCATTTGATGCCATTTCAGGCCTTTGAAATGATGAAGCACCAATTACAGAATTAGAAGGATGAACAACAAGCTCCAAAACATGGGATGGAACACTTTGCTGGTTACAGCTGTCAGTAACGGAAGGAATAGAATCTTTCACCATGTGATTCCCAGCAGGAGTAGTAAATACAGGTCTTCTGGGAAAGGCAGGTAACCCAATCCTCGGAGCCGGTTCTTTTGATGTGTAATAGTCGGATAATGGAGCACCAGATACACATCCTAGTTGAACAATTAAACTCTTCGCATCATTCAGAAATGCCATGTTCTCCATAATCTGAGAAAGCAAAGATGGCCCAAAATTTGAGTAATCTTGAAACTTTTGTAACTTCTTTAGCATCTTATTTCACCATTGGTAGACGGAAATTATAACACGATAAAACAATGACTTCGCACAGAAAGGAGAATTTCCCCATTGTTATGGAAAATCACAATGGCCATACATAAGTGATGAAAGGCCTACCCGCCTATGTTTAGCAGAGCTTGTGAAAAAGTTAAATCAAACATCCTGATGCCACTAAAATGACAATGAAGCAGTCACCTCACATGATATGCTTGGATGATATATAAACTTCATTTAAATCCAGCATTTGAGCAAAAGAATTTCTACCCAAAAACAAAAAGACAGACGAAAAAAGAAAGAAATGACTTACATCCAAGGATGAACCAAGTTGAACAACACCATGACCAAGGACGGGAATAACTGCAACTGTCTGCAAACCAAGCACAAGTTCAGTAACAGACCAGCAGAAAAAGGCACATAAAGATAACTTAAGGGTTAGAAGTGGTCATACCCTTATCCCAGCTGAAAATTGGTGGCACACTTCAGTTTGAACCTAAGAGAAGCCATAAAAACATGTCAGATTAATTTCCAGATACTGCTCTTTCTTGTTAACAAATACAATCCTCTACACTTGCAAAAAAGATTGAACCACCTTACATTACAAAAATAGTAATAATCTAATGAGTTCTCCATTTCAGTCTTTATAATCATTTTGCTTTACCTCTCCACGTGTATAATCCAGCTAGACTCAGTAGATACAACAGGAAAAACTGAATAAGTTAATAAACCTAGGATTCTAAATGCTGAAGCAATTAAAGATAAGTCAGTTGAAGCGTTTCTGGTCATTTACTAACTTGAAGGTTAATAAACCTAGGATTCTTAGCTAGGACAAAAATTTACAATGCATAGACCCAATCATTGAGAGGAAATTGGAAGACAACTTCATTTACAGCTTTGAACATACATTTTAACTAGCCATTCTGTAATATACCTCTGATGGATGGGTTTCTCCAGCATAGTTCTCCGAAAGAATCCATAAATGGTTACCAGTAAATGCAGCTCGCCCAACTAGCCTGTAAAAAGTATTGCAAATAACAATCAAAACTACGGCATCTTAGGTTCTGTCATCTGATACACAAACATGACATTAAAAAGTTATGAGATTAAAGCAAACAAAAAGAATGAAATACAGTCATACCCCTGTCCTAGAACTTTAACTCGGTTATCCGACATCATTTTGTTTATGAGTGAAGAGACTTTGTCCTCTGCTCGAATGCCAACCTGAGGTTTTTTAGCTCCAACCGTGACCCAGCGCCCTTCCCACTCTTCAAAAGCCAGTTCTGAGCTCTGAATCCCAGAATTGTGCGGAAGAATTGAAGATGACAAAGATTCATAATAGCATTCTTCCCAAATTAAAAGCCTGACAAAAGGAAATCGTTAAATCCAGTGAAACATGATATCAAATGCAAACCAATGCAAAAGTATCTGTCAAGAATCAATGCTAAACAGTGAAATTCAGTAATCAAAAGCAACGGATCTGCAATTCATAAGAATCGTTTTGGTAGGCCAGTAGGGTAAGAACATCAGTACATTGGTTAGGGCAAAGACTTGGCTTCATCTGCAGAGAATCATGTTTGGATATAACAAAAGAGAAACAATTCCTTTACCAGGGGGAAAATAAGGGCATACAATACCAAACAAGCAAAAGAAATTCAGAACCACTAATCTATGTACAGGGAAAGTAATTTAAGAATAGGGAAGGGGTACAGCAAAAGAGTTCCTCAAACCACAACAAATCTGCTTTTTTTCTCACTAGGATTCTCCAAGACAAAGCAGAACCATCCAGACATAACACTCCAAAAACAGGAAATAAAGTCACAAGATTATACAAAGCATAAAGATACAGCAAAACCAAATAAAGCCATAACAAATCAAATCATATCTTAGAAACTTATCAAATCCCTGCAACTCTGACGCATATCCCTTAACAAGAACAATTACAGTAAAAATACCCATATCGTGTCTCCGATACTGTCCGTTTGGTTAAAGAGAAGTTACAAGGCAAATGATCCTTGACCACTTACCCGAGCCAAATCCAACACTGTTTCCTAGTTGAGTAAAGTTCACGGCTTGGAAAACTAGATAACGAAAGTAGAATTTTAAACTTAAAAGAATACAAATTGAAAGGCATCTACACTAGCTTTTCAACAGATTTTTTAGCTTTCTGAATTATTAGTATAATTCTTTTTGCTTATAAGCCAAAAGAAGATAACACGAGAGAACCCCCCCCCCCCCGCCCCAAAAAAAAAAAAAGCATAAGAGCACTTTCTAAATCGCAACAAACACAACCTTAAGACCATAAGGATCCGACTATTTACTTTTCTAACCTTCCCTTCATTTTCTTGGTAACCAAACAGAAACCTGCCCTAAATTCTAAGACGGAAAAAATCACAGATTTGTAGCAAACGGGGAAAAAATAACAAAAAATGCAAGCACAAAATTTCAAACCCCACACCCCCCACCCCTTCCTCCATATTCATAGGAAGTTAGGAACTGAACAAAGAAAAATATGACGTCAAACACCAGATTGCCATTTTCCTACATTTTCTCAGCAACCAAACAGAGAATAACACACACAAACATGCTGCACTTACACAGATCAGAATAATAATAATAACAAAAAAATGCGAGCACAAAATTCCATTGTCTATTTGTCTCCCCCTCTCCTCCATATTTCTAGGCGCCAAACTAAGAAAAAAAAAGAAAATGTTAGGATCCAGGAAAAATTTCCCCAAAAATGCCCAGAAAAATGAAATTAATGATCGAGATTCACTTTAATGCGTATGACCCAAACATGAAAGTGAATCTGAACCATTAATTTCTCTTTCCCATACATTTTCGTGAAACTTTTCTTGTATCCTAACATTGCTCAAGAAAAATATGAAGTCAAAACATAAATTCCCCACAACAAGAAATCCTTTCTGCCAAGAAATCTCTGTACCCATGTGTTTTAGGTCGTTAGATTGTGCAAGAATCTTTGTAGTTTCTCTAATTTTTATGCGATCCAACGGTCGGAAATTCCTTGGTACAGAGCTACAGAGGAATGAAATGAAAAGGAAGATGGGGGAGATGGGACATACTTAGGGTTTTGGCAACCGAACTTCCAGAAAACAGCATAAGACCACTGATTAACCCCACAAAGAGTCTTCAACGCTTCTTTCAGAAGATATCCCATGGCTCAAAACCTCGAATGCAACAGTGAACAATGCTTTTAAAGGTATAAAAGTAGTATAGGCCTCGGATTTTTTTCTCTCAGGTCTAACTTCCACGGCACGACCCCCGTCCCGCTTGTTTGGTCCTGAGCCCCCCGCTCCTCTTCCTCTCCGGATCCAAGTTCCCCCAGATCATCCTCCGGCAGCACATTCTTGAGAGAGGTAGAGAGAGAAACATGGAAGGAGAAGGTACTGTAGAGAGAGAAAGAGAGAGCGCGCGCGCTGCGGAGAAGGACCTACACTATGCCGCAGGCAATGAGCTCGTAGTTGGAAATGATTTTCACCATTTTTGGGTGTAGAAATAGATGTGTGTCTGTGGGTGTGGGTGAGAGAGAGAGAGTAGTGAGATTCAGGGGTTGTGTGATGCTGTCTGTGTGTGTCTGTCCGTGAAAGGGAGGGATTGGGTGGTGATGTTATTGTCCTCTCTCTCTCTCTCTAGCTTTCTCTTTCTCGCTCTCTGTAGTGCTCTGTTTTCTGCTCTCTTCTCTTCTACCCTTTCTGGTGAGTATTGAGATTCTCTTCAGATATGGGGAGGGACTGTGCTAAAATGCGCCACCATTTAATCACCAAAGGGTCAGGGGTTCGAGAAAAAGCCTTGGTTTTTGGAAGAATTTACGGCTGCGCCACCCGATGTTCTTTTGTCGGTTTTTGAAGGAGGCCTTTTCTGAAAAGAACGGGAGAAGAGGGGTTATGATTGATCGGTAGGGACTCGGACCTGGTCGTACAAGACTCGGGTTTTGATTTCTCATTTCATTCAAAAGGCCGAAACCAAAGATTTCAATGCAATAAACAAGTATAAAATACAACTATCAAAATCTAATACACGAGTTACTGAAAAAAGTACTATTACTACAGGCTAACAAGCTCTTAAGCATCGAAAGGGAAACCCAACTCCAACTATAAGAATGAAAAACACAAATAAAATCGTCAATAAATTCCACGAATCCATCATCTGAAAGCGTCATGAACGGCTATGGTGCGAGAAAACGCCAACTAAGTCAGCAAGCCCTCGCTATCACGAGCGATGGACGCCACTCTAGGACAAGCCCCTGTCGTCACCTACGGGATCTGGACGCGGGAAAGCAAACGCCGTCAACCCATGAGACCACGGCGAGCACAATAGCAATTCTTGAGTGATTATTTTGTCCAAACTGTTAATCAAATCACCGTAAGAGCATTTGTAAAAGTTTAATTTTTTATTGGGACAATATTAGAAATCACTTTTGTGATACTGCTTCAACAATTTGTTCATACTAATTGGTGTTCTACTTTTCTATATTAGAAAAGTATAGATGAGCTTTTTCTTTCCCCTTGGAGAATTTTTCAGTGCCTCTATGTTACTGCAACGTCAACGTAATGCCCTATTTTCTTTCTTCACCACACATTGTAATAGGACCCAAAACAAAATGTATAAATTGCACCATAATGTGTGATAAAAAAAGAGATTGGCGCACGATTCGGTCCTAAGGGGCACTGCATAAGCTCTTCTATTTGGCTCTTAATTTTTGTTTTTTTTTTCTCATTTTCCCCCCTAATCTTTGCATCTGGCACAAGTAGAAGGGTATGTTTCAAACACGACGAGTTAACGCGACTCAAACTCAATACATAGTTACAAGGCCTGGATTGAGTAGTTTTGCCACAAATACCAATATGGTAATGTCACAACACGACAAAGAGAAAAATTAAGTAGAATAAATACGAATCAGACTTGCGTAACTTAAAAATAACACAAATATTGTTTAATTATATGTTTAAACACATGAAACGAGTTCAACATGGCATGACACCCTTTTGTTCTAATTGAAGGTTCTTTTTCATTATTTTAGGCCTAGTCTTGTAAGTTATCATTTATATTGAGACTTAATCTGGAGTTGTTGCTGTTATTTTAATACTTCAAGTATAATTTGCAAAAATGTACTCCAATTGGTAAGGCATTTCTTTAATGTCATCTGACTATTGTTAACTTTATCTTATGATTTTTGTGATTACGATGGTATTGAACATGAGCACATATATGGTTTTAGATTAAACATGTTCTTTCTATTTAAAGTTCTTATCCGTATAGTATTATTTATTTATATTTTCAGAAAAATAACGTAATGTATTGGCGGTGTCATCCCAACCAAGATACACTCTTAAGCAGGTCGAGTTAGGCCCCATTCCGCTAAGCACTTATTTTTTGCTTTACGAAACAAGTCATTCTCTCACAATACATTACTTTAATTCAAAAAATAAGTACTTATTTTAGTTAGTGGAACACACCTTAGTGTTAAAGGTAATACTCCCTCTGTCCCAATTTGTTTGTCCAATTGTCAAAATTCGTGTCTTTCAAAAATATACTTATATCTTACATTTTATAATATTTTTTATGGTTTTAAAGATTTTGTATAATAAAACTAATTGAGATTTATTAAACAAGATCCATATTGCATACTAAAATCATTACGAATTGAAAATTATTTACAATTCTTTGAAAGGTCAAAGGCTCTCAAAAAGTCAAAAAGATGACAAACAAATCGGGATAGAGGGAGTCGTATTTTGACACGAAGGCAAAAATTGAGAATACAAAATTTGAAATAACACGACTTGAGTATGACACCTCACGACATGATGCTCATCCCTAAGAACAAGTCGTCAACAAGACATTATTTCATAATTCCGACAATTAAAGTTGGGATCCTAATGATCTCATCTAGCCTTTTCATAATTTCTTCTGAAATTACAGTGAAATTATGTTGAAACATATTACTATGAAAATTACACTCTGAGCAAAATATTTGGGAACCAGGCAAAAAAGTTATATGAACCAAAGCTCTTTTAACATGGTGTCAATTTTTGAATAGTAGCAATGTTCACCATCACCATCCACTACGTACTTTCGGTGTTTAAGACTAATTTTTGAAGTGTACCTTTTAAGCCTTTCAAAAGAAAATTAAAAGATGTTAATCGTAGTGCCTATGAGCCATTTATAAGTAGTCAACTATCAAATTTTGACAAAATATGTAATAAAATGGTGTTCTATGAGCTATTGATGAGTTATAGTCGCTGTTAAAAGTTTAAAAAACCATCTTTGCTAACTACTGATTTTGACGGTTGATTTTGACAAAATCAATGCCTTGTTTAGTTTGCTTCTCAAAAAGAATTTTAAAAAAAATTCTCTTTAGATTCTACCTAGATTCCTCATACTTTTAACATTTCTTTATCTATCTCTCTCCACTTATTACCCCTACTATTTTTCAAAAAACTTTTCAAAACACAAACCAAACACAGCAAATCGATCACACTAGCGACAAAACCAGCCAACTTATCATTCCTTTCCAAAGTTTTCCCAGCAAAATATGAGATATTCCCAAACAAGCCCCTAAATTGTTTCAAATAGTAACAAATGTATGGTAAAAACTCATAAGTGTATGACGGGATGGGTAAGATGATATCTGAAGAAGCATTGAATAGGTTCTCGAGCAAATAAGGTAGGGGTTTCTATACTAAGTTCATATTTTGCAAAAAGCACTGAATAAATTTGAGTCATATTGAAGAGTTAGACTTGCAGGAAAAAAAAATCATGTTAAAAATTCTATAATCAAACGCTCCTACTATGTGAGTGTAAGATTGTCCAACTAAATATAGGCTTTATAACTACTTTGCCAAGATAATTGTCTTCGAATGCATTGCATGTGCCCGTTCTACGGTCCTAAAGAAAGCGATCACTGTAAATTTGTATACATCTAATGAAACACAATGCATTGGACAATTATAGAGACAATTTATTTTCTTAAGATAAGTGGATTTAGATTACATAATTAACCACATTCGAGTAATTCATTCTTCTATATCGACGATTATAAAGAAAAGCCTTTCAAATTGACCAACTCCAATTATTTACGCAAGACAAGCTTGGGAGGGGGTCTAAAATGCAAAATTGCAAAATTCCATGGCGAGTTGGGATAAATCCAATTGTAGAGTGATGGGGTGTTTCCGTAATGACGTCATCTGTGAAGGGCCCCTTTCGCTTTTTGGGCAATTTACGGGAGCGAGTGGCAGCGTTGCAGCTTTGGTCATGTGCGTCGGGACCACAGAGATAACTGTGCACGAACCTTCTAAAGGAGACACGTGTTCTATACTGACCCACTTTCCCATATTTTATTTCCCTTTGCCGTTAGTGTTGAAAATGACCTGTATTTCGAATTCATTTTCCTCTTTTATTTTTGGGAGTACAAGTGTTTTGGCTAAATAAGCTACTTGGCTTATTTTTTTATCTATATTTAATGTTTTTTACATTTGTTAGTTTCTTGAATTTTTATGAATTATTGATTTATTTCGACGATAGAAATTGAAAAGTAAAAAATTATTACCGAAAGTTCATTTTTCTGAATAAATAAAAAAAATCAGCCAAAAAACCAATTTTTTTGGCTTTATTTAAAAAAAAATTGAGATTGGATCACAAATTTTTCACTTAAATGACCACAATCTTTCTGTATTTCGAATTTATTTTCGGACTATGGGTGTTTTGGCTACATGGCTTATTATTTGTTTATATTCAATTTTTTTCTCATTTGTTATTTTCTCAAATTTTTAAGAATTATTGATTCATCTTGATGGTAGAAATTGAAAAAGTAAAAATTATTATCAAAACTTAATTTTTCTAAATAAATACAAAAAATAGCCAAAGAGCGAGATTTTTTTGGCTTTATTTACAAAAATTTGAGATTCGATCACAAATTTCTCACTTAAATGATGGGAATTTTTTAGGCTTTAGAATTCATCAAGAACGTTTAACACGCCAATTTCATACTCCCTCCGTCCCAATTTACTTGTCACAGTTCTATTCCAACCGGAAAAAAGAATTAGTTATATCTTTAAATTGGTAATGAATTTTATATCCAATATGGATCTTGTTTGATAGATCTCGATTTGTTCTATAATACAATATTTTTAAAATCGCCTAAAATATTATAAATTACGAGATATAATCAATTGAAAAGTGGCACGAATTCCAAAAAGTGACAAGTAAATTGGGACGGAGGGAGTATTTATTACATATCAATTTTTTTTAACAATATCAGTTAATATTCAATGAATATAAATTTTCGACTTGAATAATGTTCTCAATAGTTAGCTCTAAAATTAAACAGCTTTGATTATTTTTTGACGTGAATAATGTTCTTAATAAAGTGAGCTTAGAAAGAGTCCACAATAGGCCGAACACAACGGTCCAAAATTATTTCTGATCATTTATTAGTGAGCTAATCATGACTAGGAGCTGATTCTCCTCTTTATAAACCGTGAGACTAGTAGACTATAAAAACCAATGAAATACTAGTATTTCACCAGATGAATGACGGGGAACCAATAAAATACATTACTCCTATAGGGAATTATTAATTTTGAAGTGGGGCTAATTTAGAAAATGTCTACAATGATTATCTCTGCTTCAAGCCTAGCAAATAGGAGTCGTATTTAAAGGATGTACTATTTTTATAGTATTACTTTTATCAATTTCATCCTTAGTTAGTGTTGTGTTGCCAAGAGGTCTTTGGTTCAATGATACAAATGGGGTACACTTAGATGTCAATAAAACTCCGTGGAAAAAAAAGCAGATGTCAATAGAACTGTAAAAAAACAAAGAAAAAGAGATGTCAATAGAACTGCATTGCAAATGTCGAACCGTTTTTTCACGATTTTTTCTTAAATCAATTGGTGTTAGAGAGAGTTTCAATTAAGCTTTTGATGGCATTCAAAGTAGCATGTGCAAGTTTTGGGCCCAACAATTTCTCTCTTACAGTGACGCTCCAGAGATTCGAACCTATGACTTTCCCACTTTAATATCATTTGTCGGACCGATTTTTCACCATCTCACCTATAACCAACTAGTGTTAGGGAAGGTTCCAATACAGTCTTCTATAGCATTCGACGTTGTACTTGAAAGTCTATTTTTAAAACTGTCTTAGAAAGAGATACAGTGTAACCAAATCTATCGGCCACTCTGGCCCAGCAACAAGAATCCTTGTCAGTAATCATTAGATGATAATGTTAAAAAATGGGCTTGAAGTATCTATCTACTTAAATTGGAATGTCAACTCTTAACAGAAAATTTAAGAAAAAACTAGTGAAAATTTTGATTAGATTTATATCGTTGGTAGAGGAAAACATTTCAAATTTGTACTCTATTTTTATATCTAATGGCGGTTGTGCCCTCACATCAATCTACATTTCATCGTTTTTGTTATGGGATAGTTGACTAAATCAAATTTAACAATCTGGTCTTAGGACAATATGCATTTTTATTGAACATTATTATTTTTGTTATGGCGAGAGTGGTTTAAACTTTGTCTGGAGATATATAGTCTCCTTGTTTCACACCTACTGTATAATTATTCGAAATTATTCCAACCCAAGTTCTCGGATGTCAACTTTCGGGTTTGGTTCAATGATTGTGTAGCATCTTTTGGAGCGTGGTGTTCGATTTGTATATATGGACAGAAGATTGATCCTCGTAGTAATCTAACAAATACTATAACATCCTATGGGGTGAAAAAAAGCGAAATTAATTAGTTATTCACTATCTGAAATCCAAACATGAAATCTCTTTAATGCGAGGGGTAAGATTTTTTTTTTTTTTTATATATACAATTTGGTGTACGAACTAACTTACAAACACTTCAACTAATCCTGAAGCCCGAAAATCAACGACAGGATGAATCTTCTGTGACTTCAAGATTTTTTATATTATTGATGGGGGTCAAAGTTACGAGTTCGAGAGTGTATATTCCTTAGATGTTGTTAGGGCTATAAGCAAACCGAACAGCTCACAAACTTGGCTCGTTAACGCTCAGTTTGGCTTGTTTACTAAACAAGCCAAGCTTCGGCTCCTTTACTCAACGAGCCAAGCTCGCGCTTGTTTACTCAAGCTCGCGAGCTTGGCTCGTTAACGCTCGAGCTTGGCTCGAGTAAAGGGCTATAAACTCAAGCTCGCTAGCCAAGCTTGGGTTTTCGGCTCCTTTACTCAATGAGCCAAGCTTCGTTCATCAAAAACTTGGCTCGTTAAGAGAAACTCGACTTGATTAAAGAGGCTCGTTTAATAAATGACTAAATTCGACTCGTTAAGGTTTAAACCGAGTTCGAGCTCAAATTCTTGACTTGTTTAATTAGTAAACAAGTCGAGCTCAATCTCAACAAAGCTCGGCTCATTTACGACTCTAGTTGTTGTCATGTACCCACTTGAACAAAACTTTTCCCGTATTGTATATGATTAAACCAATACCAACCCTAGATGTCATGAAAAGAAAGATCCTTGCAAGAGCCCTTTGTCGTTTTGCTCCCTTTTTCCAATTTTCTTTTGCTTTTTATGGTTAAAGTTAGTATATTTTTGCTCCAAGGTAGTTGAGATGGACTAACCGGCCGCCTGAATAAGTTTTAAAACTATTAAAGGGAAACCTAGAATTATAATTTAATATAGGAAAAGTACCGTTGAGGCCATATTTTAGTAGAATTTGGAAAAAAAAGAAGAGGAAAATACATTAAGATATAACCGAATCCTATCATCTTTTAACCTGATTTAGTCGAAGTGCGCGTAAACTGCACGGACACATGAAGTTATCAAAAATACGGAGTACATATTTTGACCTTTTCTCCTTTTGAATCTAGCTAAAAATTCATTATCAAGAGATATTTGGAGCATCACCGTAGTACCCCTTGTGTCAAAAGGTCATAGTCAAAAACTTCATAATCAACTTTTGGAAATTGTTTTGTCCCATTAAAATTCCTTGAACATAGCCAGTATTCACCCCCTCCCTGTCGACTAGTGATCTTGTGGGCTAGTAATTATGGCCTTCTGGGGAAACATGCAATTCATTCCTGGAGAGGAAAGGGTGTGTCTTTAATCTCTGTTTGGGGAGGTTGCATATGACAAGTGGAAAATCATGAAATTCCATTAACTCTGGTGTAAGCAGGCCAAACTTGATAACAAAAAAATGTAATAAGTAGGCCAAATGATATAAAAAATTTCTAAATTTTTTTTTTTCCCGATCAAAAAAAAAAATTAATATTCAACCTCTAGAATCAAAATTGCCAATCTTGCAACGGTCACCGTATTGTATCCCCTATTAGGGCGGCACATATCCATATCAATTTGTAGATCTATATATACAATTTTTGGACATTTTATTAAAACAAATATTTCTTATATCTTCTATATGTTGATGTATAATCGTAAAGCTTAAATAGAAAAATAAAGAAAGTTATAATACTTCGGTATATCTCAATATTAGTTGTAAGTGCAAATTAATATAATTAACATATTATGCATTTCAAATTGGGCATTGATAAAGCCACTCCCTAGGGGAGTGGCAAAATCAATTTCATATGGGGATTGATAATGCCACTCTCCAAATTGATAATAGCAATTTTGTTTAAATATCTTGAAGTCCTGCTTTTTAGGGGAAAAAATCACATATTTTAATACCAATCGAAATTCTAAAATATGATAGAAATAACCTCGAACTTGCCACTGCACTCAATAATGACCGGGCCGGATAGTTTTGTATATATTTTGAATTGTATGAATCACCAAGTTAAAATACAATACAATACGTATTAGTCGGTGCGATACGACAATAACAACTTGATGAGAATTGCTCGCGCTCTCTCTCTCTCATCTTCCTCTTTTCTTGTCTTTGTTTTTGTTTTTGGCTATTTTCTCTCTACCTTCTTCATATTTGTGCATTCATGAATGATCCTCAAGATTTCAGCATCAATGGCAGCAAAATTTGGAGTGTTTTGGGCTAGCTCCAAACTGCAAATAATTGGAGCAAATTAATGCTCATACAACACTATCTCGGGACTAGCAAACAAATTTTGAGCCCCTAAACCCCTCACCCTATCCCTTCAAGAGGGTATGTCTGAGGAGACCAAAAAAATATGCTCTTTGAATCCTTCCATTATGGAGTAGTTTATACCGATTGGCCTTGTGGTCCAATTCCATTTCCCTTTGTGTCCCATTAGGCTCAGTGATGGGTTTTGCCATTCCGATGATGCTCTTTCACCCTGCCTTTTAGGCAACCATTCAGTATTTTTTCTTTTCCCCATTTTTTGAGGATACCTATAAAACCTAAATCAGATCATAGGTTGGGCATACAATAGGGTTGCTTCCATTTTTATGTCAAAATTCAGTACCGAATGTGGGTTTTCCCTTTTCTACCGGCCCCTCAAGTTTGACAAGGACTATCTGTTTCGTAGTGTTTTTTTTTCTCATTTGGGGATTGATATTCACAGTTCTTTTTTTGTTATTCACGCTTCCTTTTTTGTCTTTTAGCACAAAAAAAAAAAAAAAAGAACCTGCACTTTCAACACTAAAATCCAAAAAAAGGGAATATCAATAACAAAAAAGAGAATGTGAATATCAATTCCCTTCTCGTTTTATGGACTTAAATATTAACCTGGTTCTATTCATTCTTGTGGAATTTTATATTTTAGATTTTTTTATACAGTTAATTAATTGTTGAGCTTTGCATTGTATTTGTCAGTGTACAAAAATGAGAATTGATTTTCACACTTCCCTTTCTATCTTTCACATTTTTTCTATGCATGTGAATTTACTTCTTTTTTTCTTTTTTTTTGGAAAGCATGTGAATTTACTTCAATAACCCTAAATGTGTGAAAAAGTTGACAAATGAAAGTGTAAAATGGAAATTTCAAGTGATTAAAATAAAAGGAGTGCCAATCATAAAAAGAGGAGTGAAAAAATCACTTCCTACAAAAAGTACCACATTTTCTTAGTGGTACGTTTAGAAGCAAACAAATGTAGGTAAATTACACACGTATAAAGTATTTTCCAATTTTCACTTTTATCATTCAAAATTAATTACTAGAGCTTTTCTTATATATTCTACAGTATGTTTTTGATAACAAAAATAAGGTTAAGCCCACTACATGGGAAATAATGATTTCATGTTTTATTTCACTCCCTTAAAATTCCATATAGGGGTTGAATATTTTGTCAATACGGCCATTTGGTAGCTACGATCTAATTTTTTTACGAAATTTTCATGTGGCATTGATTCAGGATAAAAATGGAAAACAGAACTTACCCAAAACAAAAAGGGAAAATGAAATACAAGTAATGGATTTGCATAGGTCATGGTTGAGTCAGAATCACGTCGTATGCCTAAGCTAAGCATATTGTAGATGTGGTATTACCAATGCAAGTATATGAACAAATTTCAGAAGTTTAAGGGACTAAAATTGAAGATCGTAAAAAGCAACGTCTTGAATCTATAAATCCAATGGTGGTGGAAATATTCTACAGTAACAATTCTCCGAATGCTTTTTCCGACGGTCCGGGATTTTGGGGTCAACTTATGCGCAACTCAATAAATCGTCATTCCATACCAGTCAAAGGCAGACCCATTTGCATCGAGACTGGAAAATTCACAAGAAATTACTTTATTGCAGATTGATTCCAAAAATCGAAGCATGATCAATTGTGTGGGAAGCAAACTCACCGATCAACCGAACTTAACCCTTTTGGGCTATATACAATTCTCCTAATGCTTTTGTTAATTGTGTTGAGATCCATTCTTTTGTTGGTCTTTACATGTGTGTTTACAAAGGTATATATGTAATATACTATGTATGACTCCGGTTGGGCTGACATGTCAGTAACTGTCCTTAACCTTTTTATTATTTTACTACCTAATTTTCCAATATACTATAAAACAATAAACCTTTCTTGGGTGGCTGTGAACCTCTCTGATCCTTCTATTCAATAGTCTATACCTCCTTTCCCAAAATTAAAATCATGAACTGCAAATTAAAATACTCATATTCCAGATGGATTTGGTGGGGTTTGTAGGCTTAATCCAGGTGCATGTTCATACTATGATTTAGGGGCTTTCTTTAAATCAATGGCTGGGATTGGGCCAAAAAAAAAGTAGTAGATGATGATCAGAGGATTGAATATTCAACGAAAGAAAACAGAGGATTCAACACTATATTATTAATTATACACCGGGGCAGGGCTTCTGTGTAGTTGAGAAATTTAAAGGCTTCGATGCAGTTTTTTGGCTATGGGTCCTCGAGGAATCGGGGGTCCCTGCAGTGCATATCTACATTATATGGACGTAATGCACAGTTTGAGCCGTTTATCTTGGCTATCAATAGTTGATGTTTGCAATCTCTTCTTGAAATTTTAATCATTATATTTCAACAATCAAAAATCTTTTTAAGGAAAAATGTATTTCTGTTGCTATCCGATGAACTTGATTTTTTGTCCGGAAGCAATTTTTCAACCAAAAATTTAAGATCAGATCAAAACAAAAACTACACCCTATAGTTAGGTTTTCCATAGACAGATTGCAGAGCCAATCACCCACTTGGTAGTGGTGCCGAGCGGCCCATGCGACCATTCATGTCAGTAATGGATGGCTCGAATCTTAATTCTAGCAGCGGATGGTCGAAATTTTTATCCACTCGGATTATATACAAGTTGTCCGTTCCGAAATGAGCGGCCGAATGGACCGCTCGACACCGCTACCCATCCCGGGATGCTTGGTAACATCTCGCATTCCCATCAAATGCAGCAGCAAATAAAGAAATTGGAGATGAAGGCATGAAAAGATGGAGCACTAGTTGGGGACACATGGTATTGTAACTTTTTGTTGTTTGTTACTTTTTCTCAACTTACACTGTAGTCATAGTAGTAGTAGTAAAATTCTTGGGGAAATGGGCTTAAAAGATTCCTACTCAAAGGCATACATTAATGTGTCCATGTTGGTGTATTATAGTATTACTGCCATCTTTTTATAAGTTCTTTTATGGAAAAAAAATATTATAAGTTGTGTTAATAATTTTTTTTTTATTATAATCCATTGGGGACAGTCTTATGTTATTGAGTTGTTGACTGAATTTCTACTCTATGTAACTGTTGGAATACTAATGATGTGGAGCGATGATCACAAGTGTGCTCATTAGCTCAGCTTTGTGGTGTAAAATGACATTATATAATTTGTGTATTTTGAAGTTGCGTCCAAAGGGTTGGTCGTAAAAGTATTTTTTAAAATATATGCGGAAGGATATTCTTGAAACTTAGGAAGAAAGAGAGCCAAAAACAAAAAAAAAACCAAGATAATATTTTCCCTACCCTCTCATTTTTGATTCCTGGTTTGGAGGGAGAAATATCAAGGAAAAACTTGTGAGAAAATAATTCTTTGGCCCACACCATATATGGTCCATTCAAACAGCAGCTAGCGTGCCAGTGGAGATGTTTTGCTTGATCGAACAATAAATTTTGTTGAAATTCCTTAAACTTGGTGGCCCTTTTGTCTTGTTTTCAGAGCATTAGGGCAAGGAATTGAGGGATGGTGCTGTGCAGTAATATGCACAGTATCGTGTTATACACCTCCGAGCCGTTGAATCATACATTCGATGATTCGGATCTCATTTTGGCAATGAACGGCTCTCGATCGTTAGTTGTCGAGATGAGATCCAAGCCATCAAATGTACGATCTGATGGCTCGGCCGTGCGCAGCACGGGTTGTGCAGTGAGCTATACAGCACCAACCTAAAGTCTATGGCAAGTTTCCAAAAAAAGAAGAAAAGCCATTTGGCCTTATGGGCTTTGTTGTTTTGTCTTTATTCAATATTTTTTTAATTATATATATTTACTAATTTTGTGTTAAATTTTTGTAGATTATTAGGTCGTCTTATGAGTTTTACCCAAATTTGTTTAGAAATATCCAAAAAAAAACCCAAAAAATCCAACTACCCATATTTCGACCAACACGTTTTCGCGATGCCGCTAATAACCAACGAATGGCAAGTACTTTTTCTTGTAAGGGTTTTATTTCAATGGGAACTTGCCGAGTCAATCGCCTTTTACATCTTGCTTTTACTCCTATCTTGGAGTTATTCGACGATAATCTATTTACATTTACATATGCTCTTTTTCGATCCGTCTTTGTAATCTACTTACTTTAATTTTTAGCTTGGAATCAATAGATAGTACAGTGACATTATCATTGATCATCATCTTGAAATAACCTAACTTTGCCGAAAGTACTTCATTTTGGCTTACTTTATGTCATTAAACTTTGTTTAGTTTCCTATCAATATTTTGCTTGTTCTATTTGTCTCGATGAGACAAATAAAAAAGAAGTATGAACTAAATTCGCAAAAGTTTACAACTTTCTCATTCACCTTGTTGAGACCAACCCTTGCTCAGTATTTTATTGATGCAAAAACTGAAAACAATTCCGAAAAAACAAAAGTATAAACCGAGGTACAAGTTAATTAAGTCAAATTTGCTGATTAAAAAAAATTAAATTTAGGTTACTTACTTCGTAATTGCACTTGGTTTAGACTTCCTTAATTAGGATCTGCATCCGAGAATATATCAAGACTGATCCTAATTGTACGGACCTGAAAGGAGCCCAGTAAAGTGCAAGTGGGCCCACAACGAAAACCAAAGGCCCACCACAAGTTTTTTTTTTCCAAATTCCATGTAGGGTATGGGTTTTTGGACTACATGAACAAGCAAAAACAAAAAGGGTTTCGGATTCTCTCCGGTCTAAGTTTTGGACTGAACGGGATAATTCAAATCTGAATGAACCATACATTGGTACAAAACAATGGTAAGAGTTCTTGACCAAATTCAAACCATTAATTACAATAGTAGATAATTCAGATATAAACTGTCCCGTCTAGTTCAAATTAAAGACCGAAGAAGACGGAAGGGAGAGAATTGGGTTTGGGGGTTTTGGATTTTCCCATTGGACATGAGTGGAAATTTGGCCACAAAAGGAGTGGGTGTGGTGCCTGCCCTTAATTGTTTGGAGGGGAAATGCGCTTACCCTTATCATTTTCAATACCAAACGAAAGATATGAAAGAAAGACATTAAAAAATCCACCACAAAGAGACAAGAGTAGCATGAAAATCTTGACTTTTATGGCATGAAAATCTGATCAAATATCCTTTAATTTGTATTAATTGTCAACTATAAAATCTATTTGGATTTTCAATCCCCATTCTGTCTTCACTCCACTATATGCATACACATAACGTACACAGTGTGGATATATATTGTTCCCACCCAAAAGATTTGACTGCCCAAAAAATGACAAGACACATGTGACATACATGCTATAGTATGCAACTAGGTTTTCTTAGGCCATGTTTGTATATGTTTTTTTTTTTTTTTTGGGTTTTTAACTTCTTTTTTTTCTTCTTATTGTGTGTTCTCGATTTGGAATAAAAAATCTAAAAAGTTGCAACGTTAATTGGGTGTGAAAACTAAGTTCTTATTTTTTGAATTAAAGGTGATGTATTATAAGAGAATGATTGATCTGTGTCGTAAAGCGAAAAATAAGAACCTTAGCGGAACGTAATGGCCCGGGGCCTAAGTATGATTTCAAAAGCTTAAAAAAAAAAAAAAACCATATTTTTCTCACATGGTTGAAGAACTTATACTACTCTTATCCCATCCAATACGGGTATCCACTTCATCTTCATACGGATTGAACCCGGAACTTCAATGTATTTAAGTAAAACTACTCAACGGTAGGATTGAGTGACGCGATCAAAGCTAATTTCTGATATTGGATTGTTGTAAAAATTTAGCACAACTTTTTTTTTTCGAACAGCAAAAAATTTAGCACAACCGATATTGGATTATGTGGGATGGCATAAATAAGGGGTGTTTGGGAGCCTCCTTTTTTGTTTTTGTTTTTTTGCATTTTCCTTAATTACTGTCTTTAATTTTGAATTATGGTAGTTGTCTGCAATATATAGTTTCTTTCTTCACGAGGAGAGGCACAATCATAGGTGTAATATTCCACTAATTGAATGCCTGTCAATTTTGAGACCCTGAGATCTAGGGCATAGACTATTGATCAACCACTTAACTTTTTTGATGTGAAAAAACCCAAGTTGCTTTAAACAAGTGTGCGATGATATCACTTTGCAATACATTATTACGGATATCATTGCTGCTTTAAACGTGAAATTTCATAAAATTAATGACCATATCCTTCCCCACAAAAGCTTGTAATTTTCCTTTAATCTCATGCTTAATCCTAAAAGGCTAATTAATTATCACACGAAAATTACACGTTAGAGAGTATTTTGTTGTCATCTTTATTAGTTGACTCTCAAACTGTCACGTCCTAAATTTACCATGCAGGAATGCTGATGCAGTCTATTTTTACCAATAGTAATTCACTTTATACAAGAAGTCAAAAAACAAAAAAAAAAAGAAGTTCACTTTCATGATTATTTAATTAGAAGGATGTGGCGAGTCTTAGATTATAAAAAATAGATGGTTAGCGTCTTTGGCAGTAACGTTTACTATTTTTTTTTTTAAAAAGTTTTTTTGAGAACTTCTCTCTTTTGAAAAAATTCTCTCTCTCTAGATCTTAATCAATTTATCATTTTGATTTGGATGCATCTCCTTCTTTCTTGGCTAAATAAATTAATTAAAATCTTCTCCAAAACAAAACAGAGAACTAATCTTCATGACTACAACTGTGTTGTCATTTATTTTCTCTGTTTGGCATTGTTATTTTTATCATGATCAACTAGTAGAAGTGTAATGTCACCCCCTTATTTATAACCTTCAACAATTTTGTAAGGAGCACAGCCAAGTCTATAGGCCTATATATGCCGAGTTCTTCATAGTTTTTGCTTATAAACATATTTTGCATTTAACGTGTCCACAACGTATCCTTGCGGCTCTGATGTTTAGGAAAATAAGGACTCGACTTTAATATTACTTGCTTGCATGGTTTTTTGCTGTTTCATGTTGTGTATGTTACAGTATGTATCCCGTATCCTTGTTAAAACTACGGTACTGCTTAGACACCTACTCACAACTTTCGAGCTTAACTTATGCTTGTCTTAGCAGATGTATGTATATTTCAGTTAACCATTCACAAGTTTCCAATACCGCTACTGATAGATATATCCTAGCCTGTTGCCATGAAATTCACATTGCCACTATTGACAATGGTGGGCCTTAAGATATGGAAGCATGCCTTGGGGACCAAATCATTTCTGGAGCAGGCTGTTTGCCTTTCTTGCATCATGCAAGAGAGAGAGAGAGAGAGAGAGAGAAACTAACTTCGTTTTGATAGAATTTATGGGGCTGGAGATCAAACAAACCAAGTCAACCATTTATTGCACCATTTACAACCTGGATCTAGTTTCAACCCAATGGGTTGGCCAAGCGATTTTGGCTTGAGATCGACTCGAGGGATTTGCTCCCTCTTAAGATCTTAGATTCAATTCTACTTACCAGTAACTCTTGGGTTTACCTTATCCTACGTATGCGTAAGCAAGTGAAAGAGTTGTAAAGATTAGTTCGAAGTGCTCGCAAATTGATTCGGGAAACCAACATTAACATAAAAAAAAAAACAACCTGGATTTAGTGTCTGTGGCTTGAAAAAAACAAACTCATTATATAGTGTATCTACCATGATTGCGTATAGCAGCCATTGTAAAGTCGTTATATTCAGTGGATGAGGCCAATGTTTTTGGGATAAGGCATACTTAGTGGATGAAGATGATGACTATATAGGAGAGCATCAATCTTGACAAGACCAGAGATCGATTTTGCGCTTTTCGATTTTTGTGGTTTTTAATTTGTTTTTCAGTTCCTCGATTTATAGTTGTTTCTTGATATGTGCCTCTCTATTACTACGGCTTAGAAGCATCTCCGGCCCTTGATCAAGCTTGCTCGTGCCGCCCTTATACTCGATCAGAGTCGTGTGATTTTTCCTGTGATCGGTTCTTTTTGTTTAGTTTCTTCTTTTCCTTGTTCTTCGTTTTAATTAGCAAAAAAAAAAAAGAATCATTTTTTTTTTTACAATATCCTAAAGCTCACTCCAATCCTTACTCAACCCATATTAGATTGAGTTTTACTCAAATCAAAGAAGATTAAATTAAGTGTTGAAGGCCATCCCTTGCAAATATATACCCGTTACATTGGCGAAAGTTCCACTCAAATACTCAAACTTCATTTTAAATTTGAGTTTGTCTGTTGAAGTTCCATAACAAATAAAGTTTTTACTTAGGCTCCGTTTGTTTGGGGCGGTTTTGGGGACACTTAAAAAAATCCCCCCAAATTTCCGATCAAATTTTGATGATCCGAGCTGCTCAATGTAATCAGAACGTGATTTTGAGGGTGTCCGTGAAAAATCAGCAAAAAAAAAAAAAGACTGGGAAGGGCTTCATCCGAACAGTTTTTTATTGAACTTTTTTGAACAGTTCAATAAAAAACTGCTCAAATCAAGCCCTTCCCAGTTAGTTTTTTTGCCAGTTTCTCACGAGCACCCTTAAAATCACGTTCTAAACACATTGAGCGGCTCGGATCATCAAAATTTGATTGGAAATTATGAGATTAAGATTTGGATGGTTTTTTTTAAGTGTCTCCGAAACCGTCCCGCCGTTTGTTTCGATGTAAAATATTTTACAATGTAAAATGATTTTCATAGAAAATATTTTTTCAAAAAATAAACTTCAAACTTTTATTTTTTGGTATTTGGTTGACACTTGAAAAATATTTTTCAAAATGATGGCAGATTGCTGGTTTAGAAATATTTTAATCGAGTAAACGCTCTCCCAATTCAAATATTTTTAATTTTTACAAAATGCAATATATCACCAACATATACGTACAAACATAAAACGGTTCCAATTGGTTCAGGAGTGGTGGTTTCAATAATGTTCACAATTTAATTGGTTTCAATTGGTTGTTGGGCTCCAAAATCCTCTCTCTCTCTCTCTCTCTCTCTCTCTCTCTCTCTCATGGTTGGGGTTGCAATGATTGATAAAGAACACTCTTCCATTGGATGTTGATAATGCGAACAGTGGATTCTCAAATTATGAATCACGCTCCTAGGGGAAAATGACTTACGGGAATCTTGGGACGAAATCATTTGTGCCCGGAGGGTAGCAAAGGTTTTACTTCCACAAACAATTTACTTTCTTTTGTCTAATCAAACGACGGAAAATATGCATTTTACAGAAAATTATTTTACATTGAAACAAACAGAGCATTAAAGTCGAATAAAAGTTTGAGAAGGGGCGGAGATGCTCTAATAGTACTCTGTGTAGTCGTTTATCCACGAGCTACCACATGTATATATAGACCTATCAAATCATATATATATATATATATGTTCACAACAGTATTTGTTTCTTTGCTGAAGTATATATAGTTATCCATTACACAAAGTTTCATGTGCAAATGCTGATTCAATACACACAAAATGAAGGGCTCCCCGCGAGAACTGTTTTTTTAAAATTGCTTACTTCAATGTTTTTCTCATAACATAAACGAAAGTCTTCAGCACTGAATATAAGGTGGCCCGGGATACCTTGTCTTACCACACACACACAACAGGAAATATTACGAGGGCAATTCAAAGGGTAGGATAAAACGAGTGACGTAGGCTTATCTTAGTTTCGTTTAAGCCCAAGAGTATTATCAAAGAGTAGAATAAAACCAGAGACGTAGACTTATCTTAGTTTCGTTTCAGCCCAAGAGTATTTTTACGATCTACGAGTATATGAGATGGCCGCCTTAAATTTGTACTGTAATTAAAATTCTTTTAATTGATTGGTTTGGTTTTTTTCGAAAATCGAAATATTCTGAAACTGTAAGTACTATACTATCATGTCCGTCCTACTTCTATTGGCCCAACTGAACTTTGAAGTTGATCCCTTTTAACTTCATGATGATTATTGGTGCACCCATTATTGGCGTGACTAGCTAATACAGTACAACCTATCACCGAAATTAGTTAAGGTGCGCATAAACTAGTCCGAACACCTAAACTATCTCTGAAGTATCTCAAAGGGGGAAAAAAAATTCTCTGGGTACAAATTTAATAGTGGGAACTTTGAAAATATGAGGACACCCCACTGCAGTTCTCATGGGATGCAGCGGGGCAGCTGAAAAAGACATCAAAACACCATGAGTGATCAAGGACGAAAAAAACCCACGGTTTTTCCCCAATCCAATAATTGAAGTTAACCCCAGAATTAATGGTCCAACTCTTTACATATGTTCGGCCTAGTAATAGTAATATGCTATCATGGGCCACAAGGCCCACAACTGGTCATCATAAACCCGGCCTTAATTACCTAGTATTTTTTTTTTGGAGGGGCAAAGAGGGTAATTGCTGACAAGGGAGGGCCAAAATGGAACATTTAAATTCAAACTCCCAATATAGGAGTCAGCCCCACAAACATAAACACAGGTCCATGGGCCTGACGTCAAGGGTCTGGCCCAGTTCCACTAGAAGTGAACCAAGATTAGTATTTGGATCACAAGTTTATATACGGATTTACTGAGAAAACAAAGAATATATAAACAATAGTAATAACAAGGGATGGGCTACAATACACACCTCTTATTTATGTGTATAACATATGCACCCTCATTGAAACACACTAAAATGTTATGATTCCCAAAATATTATGAATCTATTGCTAAAAAGTTGCAATCATATTGATGAAAAGTTATGAATTTTTAGTATAAAAGTTACAACATGAAATAAAAATGTTATGAATGACCAGTTCTACAAGTAATTTTTTATGAGGTGACACAATATAAACCACACGATAGGTGCATATGGTACACACCTTAAAGAAGTGTGTATTGAAGACTTTCCCTAATAAAAAACATAATTTGGCTCTTAAAAAGTTTATTGACATAGTGTGTGCACAGATTGCAACGTGGGACTCACATTTTTTGCAAGAGCCATTGAAAAAATGTTTTAATTTAATAAACGGTTCGGATTGTTTGTGTAGGATCCGTAGTAAACCCCACATCAAGATCTGTGTACGATCTGTCCGCACGGCTGTTTGGCTCTTTCGCTTCGTTATTTCTCGATCGTTATGTTGTTTCACTTAAAAATCACTCCACGTTCACGATCTAAACACAATACAAAAAAGAGGTCCAAGGCCCAAGCCCAAAGTCCAACTTAGGTATGGACTGTTATGGTAGTATTAATTTTGGGTACAAATAACCATAGTAGAATTAATGAAGCATAATAGACCGTAAACGCATTTACGGGCTTTTTAGCATATTCTTTCTCACTTAAGAAGTAGCAATTGAGAATTTGTTAACAGCATATGGTTGTGATTTTCTTCTAAAGCGAAATACATGTAGCTTAACATATGCCGGATGGGGTGGGTTGAGAGTTGAACCCAAACAAAACAAGAAGGGTCGCATGTTACGACTCACGAGCAGAGGCTACCCTTTTTAGTACTGATCGAGGTGTTAAAAATCGTGAAGTAGTATTTTTCAAGTGAAATATTAGTAAAGAAAAAACTTCGCTCCTCATTTTCCATTATATAAATGATTGTTAATAGCAATAACATTTTTCCAACTTGGATATAATTTGGTGTACAAACAGCCCAGCCCAAGCATATGTGCCTCCATGCTATGCCCAATCTTACGGGGGATAGATAATGCATGAGGACCACCCTACATGGATAGGAGGCCTGCCCTAGAACACGTCCATCAATACCAAAGCAGAAAATACTGAAGCACATCGGCAACAGTTTTAGAGCAGAGGACAATGACATAAAACCAATTTGAAAAGGACCAATAGCCCAGCCCCAAATATAGTATTTTTTTCAATGGCAAAAGAGTAATTTTATTGATTTTTGAAATTATTACAAAGATTAAAAGGACTATGGAAAAAAGCCATCACAATAAGAGGGATCTATCCCATCTATGTTGGCATCCAAACTTAAAATTGTCTCAAGATTAACAACCCTGATCGAATTTGAATAGGGTTGATATTCACCCCATTTAGCCCAATAATAATGAAATAGTAGTATAGAATGCTAGTGTTTTGTCAAGGGGATAAATAACTTTCAATTTTCTTTTTCTCTGGAAGAATATTAGTATAAATGTTTTCTTCTCTGGAAGGCCTACGAGCTATAAGATGAATGGTTTAGAACACCGCAAGGATGGTGTAAAAAACATGGTAGAAGTTTGGAAGAGTCTTGTAAATAGAGATTGAAGAGGAGCTCAACTTGGTTCAAAGTCCCTACGTCTCAAATTAAGTCTCCGCAGCGGACTTGATGTTACCAAACACGAGGAGAACTCGAACTCCTAATCATTTACACGTTCGAGAGGCCGTCTCTTATTTTGTGGCAAAGCGGTTAGTAAAGTATGAAAGAGGTAAAAATCAAAAAAACATTGGCCGAAGGGAATAACTTCGGTATCCCCGGTCATTTTGGGAAACCATAACTTTTGGCATAATAAAACCATTATGAGTATAACCAAAATCCATTACAAACATAACAAAACTATAACAAGGCATAACAAAGCATAACTTGTTGGGAATGACTTCGGTGTCCCCGATTGTTTTGGGGACACTGTAACTTTTGGCATAATAAAACCATTATGAGGATAACCAAAACCTATTATGAGCATAACCAAAATCATTATGAGCATAACAGAACCATAGTAAGGCATAACTCGTTTGTTATGTCTTGGTTGAGTTTGGTTATGCCTTGGTTGATTTTTTGGATATTCTTTGGTTATACCTTGTTTGGGTTCGATTATGCTTGTAATAGGTTTTAATTAGGCTCATAATAGTGAAATTATGCCAAAAATTACGATGTTCTCAAAATGACCGGGGACATCATATCATCATCCTAACTTGTTTGTTATGCATTGGTTGGTTTTTTGGATATTCTTTAATTTTGCCTTGTTTGGGTTTTGTTATACTTGTAATCGGTTTTAGTTATACTCATAATGGTAAAGTTATGCAAAAAATTACGGTGTTTCCAAAATAACCGGGGACACCATACTATCATCCTACATGCAGTAGCATTCGGCCAAGGGAATGACTTTGGTGTCCCCGGTCATTTTGGGAACACCGTAACTTTTGGCATAACAAAATCATTATGAGCATAACTAAAACTCATTACATGCATAATAAAACCATAACAAGGCATAACTTGTTAGTTATGCCTTGATTGGGTTTGGTTATGCCTTAGTTGATTTTTTGGGTATTCCTTGATTATGCCTTGTTTGGGTTTTGTTATGCTTATAATGAGTTTTAATTATACTCATATGGTTAAATTATACCAAAAATTATGGTGTCCCCAAAATAACCGGGAACACCAAAGTCATTCCCTAACATCATCCTCCAATAATTAGTTGTATTTGCCAAAGAAACTACGAGTTCCATCATAATGCAGGAAGGGGTTTTGGACATATCAAATTTGATACGCAGTTGATCGCACTCAAGTTCAAGTCAGATGATTTTACGTATTCATATTCCAATGCATATCGAAAGGATCTCGGAGACCCAGCAAAGCACGAAAGACTGAATATTTCAGATAAAGGGAGCAGAAGGACAATGAAGTTCAGCAGACATTGTTATAGTGGCAGCCACAAAAAAAACCAGGAATTCATAACCGAGTGGTGTCTTGTCCCTGGGCCGTCATGCGGTAACCGATCCTTCCCCACAGGTATATATGAACTATGAGGAGTTTTGATGCAGAATAAAACATTATCAAGAGGATAAACATCTTTCGATTTCTTTTTCTTAACTCCTAATCATTTACACGTTCAAGAGGCCGTCTCTTATTTTGTGGCAAAGTGATTAGTAAAGTACAAGATGAAAGAGGTAAAAATCAAAAAACATTGGCTGAATGCTACTGCATGTATTATACGGATGATGCTATGGTGTCCCCGCTTATTTTGAGGATACCGTAATTTTTGGCATAACTTTACCACTAGGAGTATAACTAAAATAAATTACAAGCATAACATAACCCAAATAAGGCATAACCAAGGAAAATCCAAAAAACCAACCAAGGCGTAACTGAACCCAACCAAGGCATAACTAATAAGTTATGCCTTACTATGGTTTTAGTTATGCCTTGCTATGATTTTATTATGTTTGTAATGGATTTTGGTTATACTCATAATGGTTTTGTTATGCCAAAAGTTACGATGTCCCCAAAATGACCGGGGACACCGAAATCATTCCCGTATTATGCATGTGGAAATGATCAATTAATTAGGGGAAATGATTTCGGTGTCCTCGATCATTTTGGGGACACTATAACTTTTGGTATAATAAAACCATTATGAGTATAACCAAAACTCATTACAAGCGTAACAAAATCATAACAAAGCATAACTTGTTTGTTATTCCTTTGTTAGATTTGGTTATGTCTTGATTGGTTTTTTGGATATTCCTTAGTTATGCCTTGTTTGGATTTTGTTATACTTGTAATGGATTTTAGTTATGCTCATAATGGTAAAGTTATACCAAAAATTACGGTGTCCCCAAAATAACCGAGGACACCATAACATCATCCTCCAATAATTAGTTGTATTTGCCAAAGAAACTATGAGTTCCATCATAATGCAGGAAGGGGTTCTGGACATATCAAATTTGATACGCAGTTAATCGCACTCAAGTTCAAGTCAGACGATTTTACGTATTCATATTCCAATGCATATCGAAAGGATCTCGGAGACCCAGCAAAGCACGAAAGACTGAATATTTCAGATAAAGGGAGCAGAAGGACAATGAAGTTCAGCAGACATTGTTATAGTGGCAGCCACAAAAAACTCAGGAATTCATACCGAGTGGTGTCTTGTCCCTGGGGCTTGCGGTAACCGATCCTTCCCCACAGATATATATGAACTATGAGGAGTTTTGATGCAGAATAAAACATTATCATCTTCGTATATTAATTCTCCAAAACTTTTGCCTTGTGTCAGCAATTCTTGTCTAGCACGCACATCTATTCCGGAGAATGATTTTTAGGGGTGTACCTTTAACTGACGCAACCAACCGGCCGAAAAAAACCGATAGAAAAATATGGTTTTTGTTGTTTTGGTAACCTTTTCGGTTCGGTTTCAGTTTTTGGGTGGTTGAAACCGTATTCCATCGAACGAAACTAAATTATATATCCTGTGCTATGGTTCCAACCAATGCCAACAATCGAACCATCGATTTTTACACTTACCTTTTTTCATGAGTCCGGTTCTTGTTTCGTCTTTTATAATAATAATTAGTGCATAAAAATAAAATGAAAATCTCGAACTTAAACAAAGAGCGCAGTCGCCGAAAAAAAGTGGGGTTTATGCAATTCAAAATACGATCGACAACCGAGAATCCCGTAGTGCAGGATGATACGGAACAAAACGCGTACGTACGGTTTTATATATTCGGCCAACTAAAATCCCTAACGGACCTTTTTTCGCTTCAATTGGTAAAAGTAAAAGTGGGCGTATCTATATATAAATGAAGCTATTGGCCAAATCGACTGTGACCACAAGGGAAATCAAAATGGGACCAAAAAGTGGTAAAAGTGGTAAACCGATGGTGCCGTTCACGTGGTGTTGAGGTCCCATTTTTTAGGTGTGAAAGGGACACAGGGAATACCAACTGGGTCATGGACCCAAATCCAACGGTCATCCCTAGCAAGTACTGCAAGAACACAATCATCTCTTTTTCACTTCAGAGACAAGTGAAATCCCACGTGAAAAAACACTGATCGATCACCATATATTCCTACTTGGTTTCGCTTTTCACGTACAAGCGAATGGCCGGACAAAATCGCGCGTATCTCACTCACGTGTGGAATTCACATGCATGTGCATGGCGCGATGCCGAATTTGCGTCCGTAACATTGTTGATACCTTACTGGAAAATAAAACTACATCAAGTTAATTAGTTGATTCTTTTAATTAACGCGAACTTATCCGAGAGTTAACCGCCAATAATTGTATTTTGCACAAGTTAGTGTACAAAATAATTGGCTGTGGCCAGGTACACTTCATTACAGATATTAGTGGTAATTAATTAATGGGCCTAATGCCTTATTTCCTCTAATTTTTCTGTCTTGTTAATTTTCTAATGGTCATGACGTAGGAATTTTCAAATCAAGGTGGAAGTAGGTACAGCTCCAATCCGATCCGATCCCATTTTATTTTATTCTGATTAAAAGTATTAATTGGCTTTCAGTCATTTAGGAATCAACTACACGAATCCATGTTTTGTATTGGATTAGAATTTAGTCCAACTCCTACGTACATCATGCAATACCAAGAATTGGGTGGAGTGCAAATTATTTGAGGCAAGTCGAGTAGTGAATTCTTTGGGGTTTGGCTTAATTAAAAGCTTTACAGACTTTCACAAATACGTTCAATATATTCAACATGTTTATAATTTGAGCTGGTCTTAAATGAGCTGATCATCATGAGCTGATCATGATGAGCTGATATGTAAACTTTATTGCGTTAGGATACAAAATTAATTGTTCAAGTCTGACTTGAAAATTCGATGACTAGTTCAAAAAAGGTATTCGAGCATGTCTTGTTATATTCGATCGATTCGTTTTCAAATACACCTTAATTATTTGGTTGAGTTCGAATAGCTTAGTTCGTTTATAATAGAAATCAAGAACGTGAGAGAGCCCTCGTTGATTGACACAATGGTAGTCACCTAGCCAGTAATCAAGGGCTTCAGGAAGCTTTTGTTCTGAGGCTTTGACTCTCACCTACGAGCTTGTGCAGTACCCCATTTGAAAGAACTCCAGCTCCCCTGAGACTTGCTATATATCCTTTACGCCTAGTTCCCAATACCCGATCCCTCGAAAGAGAATAGCTATCCGGCAATAGAAAGAAAATCCGATACTGGAAGTCTCACTCACGGGTTGGTTCCGATTTGCTCGATTTTTATACAGAACTTTATTCCGTCTTTATTTGAGCGCTTTTAACGGATAATGAAATTGATCATTCGGAGAATTAGTCGGCCCAATGAGTCTGATATTGAGTGGAGTATAAAAAGAAATTCATTTAATTGGACGTCCGCTAATCAAGGGATCGAATAACGAGTTACTACGGAGCATCTCGAAAGAGAGAGGGAGCCTAGAGTACTCTGTGTAACGACGACGACCATTTGTTCCCCAGCTCATGCAATCACACATGTTTCCACTTTTAGCTAATTCCGGGATACGATATTCCTGGAATAGTATTAATACGCGTAACTTCTGCGCTACAGGAATCATAGCGGAATCACACTGGTCATTGTAGGTTTTGTAGCCAGAATCCATTAGGGACAAAAGGGTAACCCTCTTTTTCCTGGATAGCAAAGACCACATTAAAAGGATAAGAATTGAATTGAATTGACAAGTCACTATACATTATATATATTCATCTATGCGAATATACTTGGGGCGATTTCGGAGACACATCTTTTGCGTGAAATCCATTTTGGAATTTTATACGAACGATATGAGTCGTTCATTTATCTTTTATTCTGTCAAATTTAGAGACAAATATTAAATGAATCAATCCGAATGAGTTGATTTTTTTTTTTTTAATTGTTGTCGACATCTGAATGAGTTGCTTTTTTTTATGAAAACTCTTAAAAATGTATTTTAAACAAATTGAACGGCTCCAGAACCGACCGGCCCCAATATTCTATGTCTATATACTTCATCCAACCAATCTCAGGAAGTACTTATAAGATAAATTCCCGACAGGATTGTGCGTGATGAAACCCAAAAGTTACCATAAAAGGTGGAACCCAAAAGAAAAGGATACGTGTAAACAACACATTGACATACCAAAAAAAAATAAAATAGGACAGTTGTATATCACCCGATTATATTCTTCTATATATCCGTTCAAAAAAAACAAAATATTCTTCTATATATGTATGTGATTGAGGTTTCGTTTTGTTCGGCAATTTATTTGCTTATGGGTTTAAAATTTGAGTGAATCTCGATGCTCTTCTGTCCAGATTTAATTAGATTATTTGGGCAAAATGAATATGATGGCAAACCAAACAGGCCCTAACTGTGCTGTTCGGATTCACGAGGACGTGATGAAATCTGAAAGTAATTTCTATTATCAAACAATTTTGATTTTCAATCAGATTGTTTGAATTAAAGGTGATATATCGTGAGAGAATAACTTGACTCGTAAAGCGAAAAATAAGTAATAAAAAAATATAAATATTTAACGGAACGAGATTTTAAATTTGGGTGAATCTAGATGCTCTTCTGTCCATATTTAATTAGAGTTAGGCAAAAGTATATGATGACAAACCAAACAGGCCCTAATTGCATGTGTTGTTCGGATTTGCGAGGATGTTCATGATGAAATCTGAAAGTAATTTTGAATCTTTAATTATCAATTATCGGATTGTTTGAATTAAATGTGATGTATTATAAAGAGAATGACTTAACTCGTAAAACGGGAAATAAATACTTAAAAAACAGAAACCTTTGCGGAATGGTATTTTAAATTATTTTTTTCATTTTCATAATTATTTCCCAATATTCCACCAAATATCACGATTTCTATCCAAATTCCAAATCCCTAGGAATATACTGAGATTCTGCAAGGCTGGCCAGCAATAGAGATATCTAGGTGGCCGGTTTCAGCACCATAGTTCTAAAAAAGGCAACCCTTAGCCACCGCTGGTCTCACGATCATGGAGCGGGGCAAAAAGGTTTGGACCACAATTAAAGCACCAAAGCTCCTAGCTCAAGCCATCGCGTCGTGTCCGCGTTGCCTGCACGGCACGTGGTTCATTCTCATTCTCATTCTCAATTTATATGCTCACAAATCTCGTTTCAAGAGACAAAACGAATTAGGGATTCCTTTTGCACACATATAGGAAACGGATTGTCTTCTCCCGAAAAGACAGATTCTAAAGGGTGTTTCGGGGCACAAGTTTGAGTACATTAATTGCATATTTGTTTTACGTGCCTATCGCAAGATTTATTAATAACCACATTGAGAATACAAATTGTTTAATCAAAAGAAGTCCAAAAGTATTTTGAATGACGAAAATGACCATAACTCTTTACCATCATTTATCTTTAAAAAAAAACAAAAAACAAAAAGAAGGGAAAATGAGAGAACAAACCTGTCACTTTTATGTTCTTTGATACTTCTACGTGGAGGTTCAAGTTCAACCAAGCCGTACTGCACCTGCTATCAAAAGAATCCACCTTTGCCACCAAGCAAATTAACTTAACGTATGAATTTTTACCAAGTGTTGGGCACAATTTTACTACGTGTCCGGATAAGGAAAATATCATCAGTCATTCACAAAAGAAGAAGAAAACGACTTCAAACGATATAGAATTGAATCCTATATTTTGTGTGAAGTATTAGAAATTGGAGTTTTGCAGCTTTGTTCGGTTAACCTTTTAGTTTTAGTTTTAGTTTTAGTTTTCAATTATTATCCTATTTCTTTTTTCAATTATTACCCTATTTCTCCAATTATTACTTTTTTATCTCTCTCAAATCATTACCTCTATCTTCAATCATTACTCTATTTCTCTCTCCACCCACTACTAAAACTAAACTAAACTAAATTCTCAACCAAACAAAACTTGCTAAATTTTCATTTTTGATATCTCACTCGAGTTTTGCAGACGACTACAATTTTTTTTCTCTCTTTTAGATGTTAAAAATTCAAACTCATGAATCTTTTGTACGTATTGAAACATTTCACCTGCCTAATTTTTAAAAGGAAATAAGGGTAATATTGTCAATACAAAACAACATTACAAGCATTTATGGCTAGTTTAGAAAATAGCAGTGAAAAGTGATGTTTTGTGAATATCTATGAACACAACTCATAGATTTAAGTATATTAATTGCACCTAAACTGTTGCCCCATGGACACCTACTAGTGGGACTGTATTTTCCGATCACTTGTGATCATCAGTATTCGAAGAAGGTGATTTTTGGTACGGTTAACTTTCTCTACTAATTTTAACAAATGAAGTATTTCGATCATCAAAGTGAATTCCGAAGGGGTCAAAATAGCAAAAATTGGATAGGTCCAGTTTTTTTTTTTACAAAGGGAGAGAAGCGTCACGTACCACCTTACATGGCTTTTCCCTCGCTACACCTTTCTTTCTTTCTTTCTTTCTTTCTGTGCCATTAGATCATCCAATCAGTGTAATAATGGCGAGAGATCTTTTTGTTGATAAAGCTTCATAAAGAAAGGCGAATATCACCTTTTTTCTTTCTTTATTCCCACCTTTTCTCTCTCTCTCTCTCTCTCTCTCTCTCTCTCTCTCTCTCTCTCTCTCTCTCTCTCTCTCTCTGTCTCTGTGATTTTCTATGTTACAATTGTATCAAAGGAATTTTTGTTGTTGAAGCTTTTGATGATGACGTCCTTAAATTCATTCGTTAATTAACAATTTCATGGATAATATAAGCATATTTCGTGCATGGTTTAATATTTAATTGTGAGTGGCTGGCTTTTATGGTGTGTACGTACATCCAAAAGTTGCTGAGTGAGAATATAGAACAGGCTTACGTATCAAAATCGCATGTTGGATTATTCTCATTATCGGCAAAAAAAAAAAAAAATTAAAGAATTGTAGAGACTTGACCAATCGATAACTACTTTTTAGGGCTCTGACAAGACTAGATTACTCGACGTGGGCGAAACAAACAGTTTGAGTTCGGCTCAAACTTGAACTTGACTTTTGGCTCGCTCAAACACACACACACTCTCTCTCTAGTTTTTCAGGGGTGCCGGAATCTTTTGGGGGTTGAGGGGATCGTTGAGGGGAGTAGGGATTTGGGGGATTTTCCGGCGACACATTAGTAAGTGATTTCTAGAAGTAGAAAGGGAGAGAATGAGGCAGTGACGACGGAGAATGCAGGTGGTTTGCAGAAAGCGGTTTGGGGTCTAGCGAAATTCTCTCAGGGGTAATTTGCATTGGGCAGGGTGCTTTTCTTTGGGAATGAGCTAGTTATTATTGATCATGGGAAAACCGGTGGATCACCTCATGTAAAATATTTTTTTAAGAAATAAATTTTAAAATTTTATTTTCTAGTGTTTAATTGACACATAAAAAAATATTTTTTCAAAATAATGACAGATTGTTGGTTTAGAAATATTTTAATCCAATAAGCGCTCTCTCTCTCTCTCTCTCTCTCTCTCATTTTGGATCTACTCCTTCCGTCCCATTTTGTTTGTCCTTTTTGATATTCATGTCAATTTTTCATCACTTATATCTTCCACTATAAATCTCTAAAAAAAAAAAAAGCAATATGGATCTTATTTGATAATTCACGATTACATTTATAATACAAAGTTTTCAAAAAAATAAAAAATATTATAAATTGAGAGATATAAACGTTTAAAAAACGGCACGAATAACGAAAATGTACAACCAAAATAGGATGGAGGGAGTATTAGATAAACATCCCATTCACCTCTATCACTAGTTCTGTTGAGTTTTGTATTTATCTTGATTAGAGTTTGAATGGGATGATGCTTATCTAATAGGATCTAACATGATTTGGGAGAAAGGGGATTGAATACATAGTTTTGGGAAATGTAGGCCCCGGGGTGAAACACAAAAATGACTTACGATCAAAATTAGAGGGAAACAATTTTATCCCATTGGTGTAAAATGTTTTACCCAAACAAAGAAAAATGAATAAAATATTTTATCAAAAATGTTTTACATCCAAACAAACAGAACACTAGTCTTTGCTTTTCGATCTTGGGAATGATTTTGTATTTGGCTTCTGGTCAACAATGTCATGTTTTGTTTTGTTGCATGTTTTATTTTTTGTTTAAATAATAGAGTAGTAATTTTGAAGTAGGTTAAGTTTTTGCTAGGGAAGTCAAACTTTTGGACAACAACTTATCCATTTTACCATCTTGTTCATGACTTCATGCTAATCAACCAGTTTTGGCATTTTAGTATATTGTTCATACTAATCAACAACTTATTCACGTTATTTCACTCACAATCAATAATTTATTTAAGCATTTTATTCATACTAATTAATTGATAACTTATTAATTAATTAAAACAACTAATTACCAATTTGTCAAAAACGACATCTTGTTTTTAACTTATTCGCCACCGGAAACATTCAAATCATGCTCTTTTACCTTTCTAAATTCTCCATGCAACGAAGTCATTCTGTGGAACCCATGCAAATCATGATGGCCCTGATATATAGTATTTTGTCTCCAAGCCAAGTACTATTGGAAAAGTTGGTCAAAGCTAGTCCACAATTAATGGAGTATTTTATTATATACACATAGATTAATATTAATTGCTTACCTCTGAAGCAATGCTTATTGGAGTAATAAAGTTTACGTATGTGACATAAAAAGCATAATCAGATATATAAACATGTGTCAATAGCCAATTACAATTGCTGATATATATATACACATATATTATCAAGAAAACCTATTGCAATTTTTATTTTTATTTTTGCAATTCCACTATATATAGCACGGATTTGATACTAAGTAATTTATTCAATATATCAACATTGATTTTCCGGTGTTATTTGTCTTGTTAATTACTCCTTCATCCCAAATTGTTAGTTTCTTTTTAAAAACTTTGCCATTTTAAGATTTAAAAAAATGAAGCACTTTCTTGCATAATGTTCCAAGGAAAAAAATTCCACTAGTTTAAACTACTAAGGGAAATCTTCAAAGTTCAAACTGATGTGGAAATTGAAATTCTTAATTTTTTTGATAAAAGCAGTGTAATTTTCGAATAATAATGGACCAACAATTTGAGTTACATCTCTCTCACTAAAACCTTTTTTAATCAATACATGAAGTATATATATTTATTTCAATTGAAATAAACGTCCAAACTTTGAGCGTCCATTCCTCTTTTGACAAATATAATTCGATCAAGTCTTTCATCGATGTCAGATTAACGTCATTATTCAGCTAAATGGTACGGCCCATATTGGAACCTATGAAATTGACCAATCGACAAATAAAACCACAATCGATTTCATTTTACGCCACATGAAGAATCGCAAAGTAGCTAGAGATCAATCTTCTTCTGAGAATCTGAGATGAGATCATCATCTCAATCATCCAACCCAAGTTGAGGAATCGGACGCGCGAGACCTAACATATGGGTTGTCCTCATACTCAAAAAAGGAACAAATTAAAAGAAACACTTTCCGGCTTTATATATATAAAAATATTAATCGGCCATGAATGCTGCGATTACAGAGATTCCCAACAGCACATTTATTATTATTATATTTGTTTATCGGCAACTGTGGTGCATTATTGAACTGGGGGAGCTGTAGAGGAGAAAGAACCCTAAAAAATGCCAAAGAAAACAGCTTGTATGGATAGAAACAGTCCAAGCTATGTCACAGTCCCAAAGTACGTGCACGTATAGGGAATATCATTTGCGAGCTTACGGTTGGATTTGCCCTTCTTCTTTTTCTTGGTTAAAAAAATTAGGGCAAGGGTATAATGGGAATTCAAATATTTGAAATAGATATCCTTTGTGTTGTGTAAGCAGATATATATATATATATATATATATGAATATTTGTTGTGAGTTTATCGATGTCTGATTAATGTTTGAAATAGATCCTTTGTGGGTATTTTTCGTTGGTGGTTTGGTGTGTTGGTTTCTGTGTGTGTGAGTTCAACGTTGTCAGACGTGTTGTTGGGTTTGGTCCGCTCATTGCTTCAGTGTTGGAGGATTAATGGTGCTTCTATTTGGGAAAAGTCTTTCCGTCTTTGTAGCCGTCCATGTCTGTGTTAAAAAATGGATGCGCTCTTCGTATGTTTTTTCCGATAATTATCAATGGTAATGTAATGTTATCCTTTTGGGAAAAAAAAAACAAAAAAAACAAAGTTGCTGTACAAGTATACAACAGATCACGAAGGGTACTCTTCCAATGGGCCCAAGGACGCGGATATGGCTCTCTAGTCTATTCAGCAATCCACCGGTTATGTTAAGTTTCTTACCATTCATGGGTTCATTTTAGACTCACAATAATGATCCGAATCATTTTAAAGATCTTGTAGGAAAAAGTTATGCCAAAAATCAGTTTAATTGCATATCAATATCCACGTGAACAAATTAATTACCTAGTGCAAGAAAAAAATGGACGATGGAAGGTCTATTTTTTCTCGCACCATTCTTTTTTTTTTTCCTCACAAAAGTGTGATTTGTTCCAATCGAACTAATTTTTGGCTTGAAGTTTTTTCTATATCAGATCTATTAATTATAAATAAGATTAAGGTGTTGAACTTTGTAAATTGTTACTGTTTTTATTGATAACTGAATATCCAGGTCAATTTATGCACACCTCAACTAATTCTGGGGTCATGAAGTTATTGACCGAACAAACCCTATAGAGGACTCAAGGTTTGGCATGTTTGACCTCAATGGGTTTCGAACGTGCGATTTCATGAATAACAACTGCTAATTCGCTTTCTCATATACAATTGGCTAAAGTGACACCAAACTCCTTGGGGAGGAAAATTTTTTAGTGCCAGGTAAGTACCACGTGTCATTCGCTCGGCGCATTCGAGCCATCCATTATGTTTTTGGACGGCTCGGATTTGGAGACAGAAAAAAGAGAGAGAAAGTATTGGGATAAGAGGAGAGAGAGATTTTCAATCCGAGCCGTCCAAAAGTGTATTGGATGGCCTGGATGTGCTAAGCGGAAACTACGTAGGATATACCCACCTAGCACCGAAAATTTCTCAGAAAATTTTCCAACAGTCGCAACATCTTTTGTGGTATGACTTGTTTTCCATTGTGTGAGAATTGTGGAATGGGAGCAGCTCTAGTGCACTTGCCGCACTACACCATGTAGTGTGGCCAATCTGATCGTCCATCTCGGTGCGGACAGTTTGGATTTCATTCGAGCTTCTACAAATCCTAACCGTCCATTGTTCGGATGAAAATCTGAGCCGTCCATTGACAAGATAAACGACCGAATTAACTGCACCACACGTGTAGTGCAGAAGGTGCATTACAGCACCCCGGGTCGGAGAATTGTTTTTCCATTGTTAGCAACCAATTAATGCGAAAGTACAAAAATAATGTTAGATCAATATTCAAAGGTATTTGCCACTCACCAGGCAATGGGTTCTGACTCACTTTAGTCAAAAACTATTGGACTGTTGTTAGATACAGGTATGACATATGCAATTAGTAGTAAACAGCAATATTCCTCATAGTCAATAAAATAGGCTGAAATCTTTGTGTTTTTTTTTTTCGGTACACTGGAAAATAAGCTAACAAAACAAGTTTGCATTAGTGGTTCCGGCAAATGCCCAGGGCCGGCCCCAGGTTTTGGAAGTACTCCTTAAGATTTGTGATTCGATTTTTCACTAGGTGAGTATTTTGAAATAAGCGGGAGACCGTGACTGATGTGGCTTCGCTAGTTCTCTCTAAGGATTCGGTTGCGCAGTCGGATCTATTTAGTTGGTTGGCGTTGTAGGGTTGTTCCTTCATTACCCAAAAAAATTTCAAAGAGCCAGTCCCTCAAAAATACCACCTTGGCTGCATAGTGCATGCATATGTATTTTGATAATTAAGATGTCCGGTTCAGTTTAAGCACATCTCAATTAATCTTGAAAAAGTAATCCCACCGTAACAGCATATAACAACAATAATGTTGGTCATAATAAAAGTAGTAGTGTATGGAGTATAATTTGTAGTATAAGCAACATTGACTTTTGAAATGGTACGCCAATTTTCTATGTCATCATTTTAAATACTTGGTTAGTCAACTCCGAATCAATACATGCTGGCGTCGTGTGCAAATTTCTTTTAAGAATAAAATAATAATAATCACAATCATTTTTAATCCTAAACTTCCAGTAGTTTTTTAAGCAGGGCTGAACATTCCTTTTCATTCACTCCATTTCTTTTTGGGATCTGGCTTCAAAATGAAGTTTGTGCATTTTTGGGGCTATTATGAGCTCGCTTGATGATTGGAATCGCTCATCTTTTATATTCCCTCCGTCCCTTTTTAAGTGTCATGTTTCGTAATTCCAACTTATTAAAAGATATCATCATTATATCTTTCACATTAACTTTTTCCTCCACTTTCCCTACTTACCCATCATCATTATACTTTTACTCACTAACTTTTCAAAATGGAATCTACTTTTAGGGACAAAATAGACAATGTATCAACTTTTACCCATTAACTTTACAAAATGGACATTTATTAACGGACAGCTCAAATTGAAATACCGGACTCTAAAAAAGGGACGGAGGGAGTAACAAATATCAAGCTGATGATTTGATGCCAATCAATGCATGTGATCAGAAAAAATTTATTATTCGAGAAAGAATTGCTTATGTTCCGATCAAGTATTGATTCGTACCAGAGTCTATAATAGGGTCCAAAATGCGTAAGCGAATAATTTATTACTCTCTCTATCCTAAAATGGATGACGATTTTTGATATCTGTGTCATTTTCAATTCCTTATATATTTCTATTTGAATCTCAAAAATATGCAATATGGATCTTATTTAATATAGTTCTCGATTAGTTCTATTATACAAAATTTTCAAACTCATGAAAAATATTAGTAAATTAAAAGATATAAGCAATAAAAAATAACACAAATTTCAAAAATTGTCATCCAATTTGGGATGGATGGGAGTATTTTATTAATTGACAGTCATAATTAAACCAATTCACCCAATGAGAGCCAGTTGACCTAAGTATGCTACACAGTACTATTTTTAATTACTGTCATCATAGACTTTGAAACAACTTTCAAATTTTTTAATTCAGTCATCTTTAAAAGACCACCACCCCTTTTAACAGAAATTCTCAAATGGATCATAACTGTACAGCCCATTATGTCCTTTATTTAATAGTACAGTATAATGCTTAATTAAAACAAAGTAGGCAAGCATCATGTTCTACTAGGTTTGTTGATTAATTAGGAGTACTACTTTAATTTTAATTACTTTTTTTTTTTTTGCATCAATTACTCATCTAGGAAGAAGTGTAAAATAAGGAATATGACGAACTTCTTGATTTTTCTTGGAGGAGAAAAAACTGATGGTATGGGATTACTGAAATTGCCCGAACACTCATTCTCGTACGATAAACGTCCAAAAATATACAGAGTGATATTATGAAGTCAATCTAATTAACATGGTACGAAAACAGGCAATTTTGAACCACATGCTTCATCCTGAGCAATCTACTTTATCGGATTTTAGGCCAAATTTGAGACGGAGCTTCTCATATCCATATCTTTGAGATTGCGAAAGAGAAGGTTTACTAGCGTTTTAAATAAGGAGTTGTACTCCGTAGTATTTTATTTGGACTTATCCGCAATTAGCGTTTTTTTAGCTGTATATATAAGGGCCTTTGTGCAAGGAAAGTTCCATTTTGTTGGTATTTTGTTCTTGTGCAAGGAAAATAGAAATATACAGAAGCCCTTATAAGGTGGTGTTAATGTCAAAACTATTTTTGTTATTACCAAAACAGCTTTGGCAAGAAGCTTTCCGGTTTGTGCTCGTGTTCGAGAGATGAGCTCACACATAGCACGAGCTCATGCATGCACACAAATGCGGATTATGTGACTCAGGCTCCGTTTGTTTCAATATAAAATGTTTTACAATGTTTTTCATGTAAAATATTTTTTCAGAAAACAAACTTCAAACTTTTATTTTCCGGTGTGGGGTTGACACTTGAAAAATATTTTCAAAAATCGACAAAATAGTGTAGAGAGAGGGGGCTTAAACGGTGGAGAGATCCGAAAATATTGGAATTGAACATGGGTCAGGACTGACGATCAAGAAAATTGAGAAGTGAGAATTGTAGTAGAAGGCAGCAGGTTCATTTCGAAAAATAACTTACAGAAGATTTAAGGGTAAGTCATGTCCATCCAATTAATGAAAAATGTTTTACATATAAATATTTTTCTCATTTTTTACGCAACTAGATATCAAAAAATAGATAAAATATTTTATCTGAAAACATTTTATGTCCAAACAAACGGAACCTAAATTTTAGAATTTGAGGTCTGGGAGAATTCGGTGGGCATTAGGCATGCACCTACTTTACCTAATGGACGGCCATCCATTAGCTGAGCCTGAATCAAGACCAAGAAATAAAGGGAAAAAAAAAATCAAAAACAAAATGCTGAATAGGTTGTAGATAAGGTTTAGGGGGATTCAGTGGTATTTGCTTTATAGGCAGACAAGGTGCATCTATTTTTCCTTTCTCCATCCTCGTTCTGTGGCAAAGCAATTAAGTGGTTTTTTTTAAATAAAAATTTTGGTTGGTTCTCGGAAAAATATTTGAGCAAAACGACTAAAAAATTTTGGGTGCAAATAAGGTTTAATCCACGTGGTACATCCGAGCGCGCATCCAGGCCGTCCAAAATTTAGAGGTCGAGAAAGATGAGAGTTAGAGAGTACTCGGATGTGCACCAGGTACCGCCATGGTACCCAATTTACACCCAAAAACTTTTCACAAAGCCTTGCGTGATTTCATCAGCAACTTAAAGAGTCATTAATTGGACTAAAGGAAACATGAGTGTTCCACTAATCATACTAAATACTTTGGTCCCTAATGCTATGTCGCCTAAATCCTATTAATTGGCGGGCGACATCGTTGCACCTAATCTTTCTGATAATCAAACCAAGCGAAAAACTCCTGTTATGTTCGGGCGGAATTGGGAATCCTGTAGTACATGGGTGTAGTCTGCAACAACCGGGAACGACCCACGTTTTGGTACCGGTGGCTACGTAAGATTCTCCACTTGGTTGTGCTAGTGCAAGTACTGCACATATATACTGTATCTGTTACTAATCCATTTCTGTTAGTGATTCCTAGATGATAATTTCATAGTGGTACCATCACCGGATGTCTCCGTTCTATTTCATATTAATCCCTCTTTCTTCCCTATATGTGTGAGTGTGTTACTCCCTATGTAAACATATTTTGCCAATACATACGTCATGGATGCAGCTTCTTTGCGGTCATTGATTACGACTAGATCACGTCCAGTTAGCTTAACGGCAACACGGGGTTAATTGAGGACCCCCACTTCACATGGACGACCATCTTATCTTTTACGCAAACTTTTTAGAACATTTTTTCTACGATTGTTACTCCCTTCGTCCCTTTTTAGCTTTTATGATCCACTATCTCATTTTGCACTATTGTTCAATAAGTGTTTATTTTAAATAAGTTTGTGGGTAAAATTTAGTAAATTTTCCATTTGGGATTCGGCCCTTTTGAGGAGTAACTACGAAGCGTTAGAGTTCGGATTGTTTGAAATATCGTCTCTTTCCAACCCACTTTGGAAAAATCCAGACTTCTATAAAAAAATTAATTTACGAAGTTGGACACCTAAAAAGATACCGATTGGAGTAAAATAAAACCTGTGATGGGTCAAGAAATTGCACTCTGCAATTCAAATAGAGAACACAGACCACACCCACAAATTGATCAACATCACAAACTTTTGGGTAGAAGTGGATGACGTATCGGCAGCAACTTCACATATTATTCAGACCCACTCTAAATTAGGGCTTCTTCCCAAACAACAAATAGGGAAAGGAGAGGACAACTTATGAAGGGCCCCATTCAATGGAAGTGACAGCCCGCTAGTGTTTCCACACACATTATATATATATATATATATATATATATATATATATATATATATATATAT
>BPLS01000443.1:78313-98313 GCA_019656275.1 Rhododendron kiyosumense
TCCTTGTTATTTGTTTTCTTCTTCTTTCTTGGTTCAGAGGTGTTCGGACCAGCTTACGTCCAACTTGATCAGTTTCCTCGTTGGCTGGTCAAAGGCACGCCTTCAACCGGAATTACTGGATGAATTCACAAGAAATTTATGCCTTGTTCACTTCGAAATTCAAAAAGAATTTTTCAAAAAATTCCCTCTAGATTCCCCCTACTTTCCACCTTTTTCTCTCTATCTCTCTCCACTCATTACCCCTACTATTTTTCAAAAACACTTTTCAAATCCCAATCCAAACAAAGCATTACTTTCTTGCGGCCTGACCCAAAAAATCGGACCCAGATCAATTTTACGGGGAACAAACCTATATCACCAACCGAAGTAGCGTGGGGGCTCTTGATGATTGTTATTATTCCAATGCATATGTGGAAATAGATATATACACCATATTTATGTGGTGATTCTTTCTGGATGTTGGTTTTTTGCTGCCCAATCATGGTGGCTCTAAAAGTGATTCCTTTTGCTTCCTCTTTAAGCCATTTTCCATCCAATCAACATCCCTAGCTCTTTTTCTCTGCTTAACCTAAATTGGTTAATAACTTTGGAGTAATGCTTGTGTGAGAGTGAGACTCTGGTCCTGATTTCCTCTTGTTATCGGTTGATGCACCTTCTTTATTTGATCAACGAAAGGGAAATGGTTTTCGCATTTCTCTCGTTCGTACAAAAATACCTCATTTTCTGTTCTTGTCAAGTCTCGGTTACTGATTCTTGATGCCCTTTTTTTCACAAACGATCAAAGGGTAAGTTGGTCAATTAACCGAAATAATGACAAAAATACTAGAGTGAATTTGACGAAAATTTAAAGTGTCAAAATCATGACCCATCGAGAAATTCTAGCGGTACAACGCTACCCAAGATCCTTTTATTCTGAATAGAAGGTTAGAAAAGAGATGATCAAGATCAACGTGTGACAATTCTTTCTGGGCATTGATCACAAGAACCTCTACTAATTCCGGGAGAGTTGCAATATAGAGCAGAACCTCTGTTTTTTATTACTACTTTCCAAAATTTTCGGCTTTTTTACTTGTAATCGGAGAAGTTGAAGAGTAGCAGCAAAGCAAAATAGAGGGGAGTAACCCTGTTGTTGACATCTAAATAGAAAAACAGAATTAGTCGAGGTGTGCGTAAATTGGTCCGAACACTTGAGTGTAAAAAAAAAAGACATCTAAAGAGGAAAAACTCTCAGTCGCACAATGAACAACATGTGAGATGGTTATAATTTATTGGGCGACTGAGAGTTGTGCCAGTGATGAAGAGTTTATAAAAAAACTTTCAGATAAATACCAATAAATCACTACAAGAAAAAGTATGTTCAGTGACGAAAAAGTGGGGACGAAAAAATAAATTCGTCACTGTTTTGACAACTTCCACGACGAAATTATTTCGTCACCAATTATAACTATTTAGCAACGAAAAAGATATTTTCGTCACCAAAAGAGTAAAAAAGGAGATGAAATTATTTTTTGTCGCCGAAGATAACTATTGTGACGAACAACATATTTCGTCGCCAAATAGACCAATTTGGCGATGGAACACATTTTCGTCTTCCTTTTTACGTTTTCAGCGATGAAAATTTATTTCGTCGTCAAATGGATATCTTTGGTGACGACATTTATGAATTACGCTTTGTCACCAAATATATTTTAGGCATAATTTTTTGCTAAGAACTCCGATTCAGATAATTTAAATTGGATTTGAACAATAACATAAAGAGCTACGACTTTCATGTTTATCAAAATTGCTAATTTAATATTTAATGGTTTAAAATGCCGTTCAAAATATATTTTAATAAATGTATGTGTCATATAATATTTCAAACAAATGTTGAAAAGTGTATGTGGTATCGTTGGTTAAAGCTTACATGCAAAACCTAGAAGACTTGGGTTTGAAATCCAACAAGAGCAAGAATGTGGGATTTTTTTCACATTTGAGAATGTCTTTTGTGACAAAAAATTTTGTCACCGAAAAATTTTGTCACGGAAAATGACTTTTGTGACGAAATTTTTTGTCGTCAAAAAGCACAATAGGTGACGAAGAAAATTTCATCACCAAGTCTTTTTTCCGTGACGAAATTTTCCGTCGCCAAAAGGTACTATATGTGACGAAATTCGTCACCAGGCAGTGTCACGCTCTCGGTTTTTAACATAAATAATAATAGCTTTCGATAAATGGAATCCGCACAATAATACAAGTATTACCCCAAAAGACATTTCTTAAACCATCAAAAGTACAATCAAGTTTAAAAGTTTACAATAATGGCACTCCAGCCTCAAATTCTTAGAGATTAGTCAAAAGAGAGTCAATTTAGAGATTACATGATTTCCAAGTCAAAAGACTATATCAAAAATTACAACTATATCTTCCAAAAGAGGTTCACAGAGGTGTTAAAGTAATTATTCCATATTAGCTTTTAAAATGAATATGTCAGACATGCACTGCAAGCACTTCATGCCAATGACTTTGAGAGGTACCTGAAAATGATAATAGGTTGAGCTACATTAACCTAATAGAGAAATCCTTGCACAAACTATATGAAAATGCGATAAAATATGCACCAAGAGTAGATGAATTTCAATAAGCAATCATGAGGAACAAAGGGTCACCGCAATGCACAAACAGACCACGACTATAGCGTTCTTGGCATCTTATAGATATTCATAAATAAACTCGCTTCAATCTAAATAAATTTACAATAGATACTCAACCATTTCATTACTCCTATACTAATACCTCAATCTTTCTCGACTTTCCATTAACGATAATCAAACTCTGTTTCCATAAAACTTCTTTTCTTTGTTTGCAAATAATTTAGGAAAATACAAAACCCATATGGGTCAAACTCCGTTGATTCGAGCTTGAGTACCGGAGTCTGTTAATTTGTGCCAAAATACCAAAAATTGTTGATTCGCTCAAGAATACCAAAAGATTTTTCATAAAAATCCTCTTTCCAAACCCAAAATCCTTTCTTTTCAAAATCTTTATAAAAATCAACCATATATCCATTTCTCAATATTTGCATATTAATCCACATATCATCAATCTCTATTTTCACATGTATCGCGCATGGTTCAATCATCTCACCGAATGTCCATAGTGATACCCGTTCAGTTTCAGCTTGGTTATCTCATCATTTCGGTCGTTTTACCGAAAGGTGATACCCGTAGTGTCTAGTCCGGCCATCTAACCACCGAGTGTTGATATTCGTAGTGTCCAGCCCGGTCATCTCACCACCGAGTGGTGATACCCGTAGTGTCAAGCCTCGTCATAATCACATATCAATTGATCAATAACAATTCAAAGTATACTTCAAATAATCAACCATATCATAACATCAACTATTAATTAAATACTCGCCTTTCCTCTACGTATATCTCAATATTCTAAGTAACGTGCCAACGCATGGCAACTCTATGACATACCACGCACTAGTATCGATACTTAGAACTCATGGAACGAGAGCCAAAGGAATTTAGAAAGATCAACGAGATGAATCATGAGGACTCGAATTACTATGCTACCTTTCGGATCACTAGGCAGACTCATGTCTACCAATTATACTCATCACAATACCTCGCACAGCCTACGGTACTTTTAAACAACCTTACGGTACACCTTCCATTTACAACGATACTAAGTTTACGTTTAACGAGTGTCGCTGAAATGGGAACAATCAATGAGTCATTGGAGGTCAAGCAATCAAGTTACGAGATGGTTAAATGATGTCTAAAAGGTGTTAAAAATGATCGGAGGTCCAAACAGTAGAGTTTAGAACAAAAGTTGCAAAACTATCCACAAGCAATTTGTATCGATATTATTCAAAATGGTATCGATACAGATGGGTTAAGAAACATTCCAGGCGAAATGGTATCGATACCAAGCAAAGTGGTATCGATACCAGTTTGAGCAAATTTTTTACAGATTTTCAAGGGCAAGCTCAACAACAAAACGATCCATGGCACGATTAAGCACATAAATCACTCATAAACATATAGAATGAGCAAGAAATCCCTACCTTAAGGTTAGAAGCTTTAAACACGAGATCAACGAACGAGCCCTAACTTCCAAAGCTCCGAAATCCTCCAAGAACGAAGCCAAGCTTAAACCCACGCGATCCAAGGCTCGAATCACGCGTCGATGACGGATTGAAGGGAGGTTGGAGGTTGAGTTTTGGTGGTGGAGAGAGAGAGAGAGACGTCAGGAGATGAGAGAGAGGAAGGAGTTGGGATTTTAATTCCCTACTCTCACACACACACCCCTATATATACTAACATATACACTATTCACACTTGCACTCCTTTCAATAGCAATCCTATCACATTGATGTCAAATCTCACAAACACTTATTTCACATTTTCCTCAATTTCTAATATTAATAAACTTTTAAATAATTTCAGAAATTACGGGTCTTTACAGGTAGGAATCCTCAACTACCTTTAGTCAACAAATTTTTTCGTCACCTATATTATTTGTGACGAAAAATATGCAATTTATGATGATTTTCATTTGTCATCAAATGCAAATTTTCTTGTAGGAAATCGTACAATTACCCAGTAAAGATGCAAAATTCTTGCCCAATCATACGACTGTGAGCGCAGCGGCCCAGTGCTTGCGTGACCAAGCATGTGTGGGTAGACTTCACTGAAAACACGATGACTGGCATAAAACACGGTCAAATACTCGCAATTAAACAACTACTCGACAAAAATCAGAATCGCCACTTAGTTTAGGTCCAAGAACCATGAATGACTCTTATGGAAAGGCTTAATCCTTGCATTATCACAGATGGGTCCGGGAGCTAAGGTACCAAGAGAGAAGGTGTTAGGCACCCATTTCGCCCAATCTGATGATTGGCCTCTACTCATCACCATTGGTTCAAATCATCTTTATCCTAAATGCAAGGGCAGATAAGTAGGTTTTAGCAAACACATTTTCGAAAAAGGAGTCTTTTGCAAGAGGAAAAAAACTATTTGAAAACTACCTTCATTGAACACAGCACATAAGGAAGAAAATAAAAATATGCAACTTATGGATGAGGGCGTAGAGATGAACAATACATCATCATCCCGCATCCACAGGTGATGATCAACGGCCATCCTTAGGTCCTCATACGGTCTCTAAATCTAAACTAGCACACAAAAGATTAATTCGCCGCTACGAATGCCGGAAGGGTACCTACTTCTAGGGGAGTTCCCTAAAGCTAACGAGCATAGCAAGACCTGAATTAAATGGGAACATACAACATGGCGTATTAGACTAAACATGCGACTAAGCAGAAATAGAAAACATGCATGAACATAGCTAGATATGACTGAACAAACAGGGGATATGCAGGGCCGGCTCAAGACTTTTGGGGGCCAGAAGCGCGCTTAAAAAATAAGGCCTTTATGCATTTTTCTACTCCATCCGTCCTAATTTGTTTGTCTACTTTTTGATTTTTACTTATCCCAAAACGTTTGTCCACTTTAGTCCCTTACCATTTGAACTAAAGTAATTTTTTCCAAAAAGTTTGGAAGGCAACTTTTGGAAAGTTGATCATTTATTGATGCAATAATTGTGTTCCTTTAAAAAGTTGTATTTCTCAAATTGGACAAACAAATTGAGAAGAAGGGAGTAGTATTAAAAGAAATGAAAATAGCAAATTTGAAACAAATAAAAAATATGTATTTGCTATAGAATACGCCTTATTTTCTTTTTTAACGCCTTAGTGTTTTTAATGAGTAATTCCACAATTTGGGTCAATTTTGTGGCTCCTAAATTTCAATTTGGCCTATTGTGTGTAAAGGAGGCTAGTGTAATTTTTTGTGGGACCATATATACATACACACACATACATATATATAGGGATCCTAAAAATATGGGGGCCCACGTTTTTAATTTTTTTCGGGAGCCGGAAGTGCAGGCTTCCCCGGCCTTGGGTATAAGCCGACACTGGGGATATGAATGAATTAGGAAACTAGCTAAAACTATAAACTTGGCCGAATTAGGAAACTTTCCAATTCAGGAAACTCGACCAAGTTAGGAAAGTAACCTGATTAGGAAATCCAACTAGATTAGAAAACTTTTCAAATTAGGAAACCGGGCCAGATTAGGAAAGTAACCCGATTAGAAAACCACATGCATCATAGGCTACTCATGGATAAACCATGAGGGCATAACAACTAATTATACAAACATCACGCTCATATGCGACATGCAGGGATAAAATACTAATTTGATATGCTGGCGAGAAATTGGCATCATAACGGCTATAATTGGACAAAGTGACGGCTTTAATCGGGGAGTGTAACGGTATGGACTAAGATATCAATATGCATGCAGAGAGCATAACGGCAGAGGTAAAATGGTAAATATGCATGCAATAGAGTAACGACTACGTGGATGCATGTGCGAGTGATCATATAGACAAAGTAACGACATGGTAACTTCTGTGAAGAATTAAACGTGCAACATTGCACTAGTCATGCATGAAGGGCAAAATGGTCATTACACATGAACTACCTAAACCCTAGGTTCACATACATAAACAGAAGCTATACTAGCATGCGATATTAAAACAAATCAAAAGCCTAAACTTGCATGAACTAAGCAAAAATATAAAATAAACCCTAAGCATGCGACTAACTAATTAAACTAAGCAATAATTAAATAGTAGCTAAACTAAACAATAAAGAAAATAAAAAAAAGAACGACATACCTTGACTCCACCAGATCAAGCCGACCACCCTCAAGAATTGGGCGGAAACTAGAACTAGATTGCCCGTAGCGAAGCAACCTTGATGCAAGATGCTTTTGGCAGCCTAACGGCATAGAAAAGACTTTACGATGCCCAAATGCTAGCTAAGAAACTTTAGCTTGCTCTCAAGTAGTGAATGAACCGAATAATTCTGAACGACAGTTCTAAGTGAATTGAAACTTATAGAGGTAAGGGGTTTATATAAGGTGAATTCGCGGAGGAAAAACGCTAAGTTTTCAATGTGGGACTACAAAAAATACTGAAAATGCGGAAACCGAGGAAAAATCACAAAACGATGCCGTACCACCACACAAAAGCTAACCCGGCCTTAGCCCTTCTATGAGCCCAGGCAAGCCTGGTTCGGTTTGGGTTTGTTTTGATGCGTTTCGAGATAATTTTGGGTCAAAAATAGTAACGATTTGGGCTAAAAATAGGACTTTTATGGGCTAAAAATAAACTATTTAACATTCCAAAAAAACTCAACACTTTTCAAAAATATATTTTAGAATGAAATGCAACACAATTTAAAAAGAAAGCTTGCAACTTGATAAAAATATTTTGAAAGGAATGACAGATCTTCAAACATCAATGCATCAGAATCACTTCTCTAGGATAATCATAATCGAAAACGACATTCTCATCATTGGGCGGCCGTTCGGCGGGACCCTTAAGAGTTACGAATTACCGAATGGGGTTGTAGGGGACGCCTAAGAGTTACGGACTACCGAATGGGGTGTCTACAACGACCTTCGAAATTGTTTTTTAAATCTAAGCTGATTGCCCAAGTTTAATATTGTAACAAAAATCTTCCGATTTTCCACTTCAAATTGTATAGCAGTAGCCAACAAATGAAATGGTTCAGTATTTAGGTGTTTCGTTACAACCTAACCGTTGAAAAGATTAAAAACCTCAAGTGTAAGGCTAGGTCGTTGAAAGCATAATATCCAATAAGACCAGGATCGAATCCACATGGAGCTTCATATATGGCTTGTTCGGAAGTAGGTTTAATGCAAGGCTTTTGGCATTTAGACGGCAAACTTTTGGTTTTGATTTGAATGGTGAAATTCTCTCTCTCGAAAAGACTAGAATCGGGATTTAACTAAATTAACAAGTAGCATGGTCTAGAAATTCCTAACACCCATAACTTAGGCCAATTCATTTTTGTCATTGATTACTCGGTTGAGATATGCAGCAAAGTTTCTCAACTGGAAGATTTAGCGATAGAAATCACCAAGAGCTAGAAAAGTAGTTTGGACACGGAGCGAGTTCGTTGATGCATTTGGTAAACACAAGGCGTGTCCTAGCTCCAAGTATCATGTGTGGCAAGTAGCAAGCTCTTGCCTACACATAATCAAAAATGTTAACAACGCTAAATTTTGGTTCATAAAAAGGCGAACTCAACTCGAATTCAAACTAAACATGAAGATTTATGAAGAGAAAAGCAAGATTAACTCAAGACATGAAGTGTTATTCACCCCATGACCAAGCCTTAGTGACTACTCATATGTACATACTTCAAAGATAAAACATAGAGATAAAAAGAGACATGAGATTTAATCGATAAAAACGAAAATAAACTTGATATTAACGAAGATCTCGTCCGTACAAACAACTTAAATAAACAAGAAAATTAACGCACCACATTTGGCTTAAGGAGTTTTTAAAATATTACACTTGAAAAAGCTTGAACAAAAACTATGAAGTTCTTAGAGGAAAAAAAAGAGAGAGAGAACTAAGCATAAAGGTAGATCTTTGAACAAAATGAGAGAAAGGGGGAGAGTTCTTTTTATACATCTCAACTTCTCTCTTAACAAATATCCTAAAAAATACTATAAGTAACAAGTATTCTATAAGTGGAAGGTTAAAAAAGTAGCAAAATCTAATTGAAGGGCATTGGTATCGATACCTATGCAAAAACGTATGGATACCCTTGGTTTTGGACTAGCTCTCAACAACTGGTATCGATACCTTTTTGTATTGGTATCAATACCCAAGCTTCTAGAATGATTGGAACCAATTGGTATCGGTACCTTTTTGCCATGGTATCGATACCAAATGGCTTAGAGACAGATTCAAGAATGGGCTTCCTTCCTTGGCCTTCAAGCATCCCAAACATCCTCCGATACTTCATTTCTCAGTTCTTGGGACTCGGTGGCACAATGCCACGTGGTCTCGGGTAATTGGACACCCTCGAGGGTTATCTTTGGCGTCAAAACACGCCTTGTTCTCATGATTTATCTGAAACACTTACAAAACTACCTTCTGCGCAAATTGAATGCACTCATCATATCCAGCAACTTGTGGGAAAAAAATTACTCCGTCTGTCCCAATTTAATAGTCCCTCATTCTATTCTAACCGGATAAAAAACTAATTATATCTTTAAATCGATAACGAATTTTCTATCCAATATGAATATCGTTTGATAGATCTTGATTAGTTCTATAATACAATATTTTTAAAATCACGTAAAATATTATAAATTATATGATATAATTAATTAAAAAATGACACAAATTTTCAAAAAAAAATAATTAAATTAGGACGGATGAAGTATTTTCATGCCAACAAAAATGCATCGCTCTTAAATTTTTTTTTGGCAGACCGAATGAACAATCTTTTCGGAACGGAATAGTATTTAAAAAATGTCACTGGCAAGTCGTTTGCTCGGATGGCCTACGCTGAGGTTTTTTTTTTTTTTTCCTCTTTCCAAAATCCATTCCCCTAAAGGGTCTTTTGGTGGGTGGGGCTGGCGTAGGGAGGGTCCCATCCCATGGATACAATTCCAAAGGCATTTCTGGACTCCCATAAGTGGAAAAAATTTCAGTGTGCAGTGGGTACCACCCGTAGTGTCCATTTCGCACATCTGAGTCATCCATTGTATTTTTAAACGGTTCGGATTTGAAGAAAAAAAAAATGTTAGGATGAGAGAAGAGAGAGGGTTTCAATCCGAGTCGTCCAAAAATGTATTGGACGGCTCAAATGTGATGAATGGGTACCACATGGGATATACCCGCCCGACAGCAAAGAATTTCTGCCTATAAGTACCCCCGCTGCCCTCCCCAATGTATTAAGCCATCAAAGCCATAACCACACACAGCCACATCCCCCTGCCTACCTCTCTAACCCATTCTCATCTCCATTACCATCCCCCTCTTCCCTTCTTCACCACCAATTTCATCATCTCCATAACAGAGCCTCTTTCTTCCTTGAGGAGGTAAACTCTACTCTCTCTCTCTCTCTCTCTCTCATGTATGTACATATATATAGAAGATGGCTGTATTGTTGCTACATGCATATATGTGTCCTAATAAAAGATACTTAATTTGTAACTAGGGAATATGTTTGTTAGCACACTCAAAGGCTCTGTTTCCTTCCAGAACTTGTTTAAATTATTTACTAGGAGTAGTTATTTTGGAACGGTGAAATAAAATAATTTATTTTATTGATTGACAAGAAAAAAGTACTACACTAAAAACCCTTACTCCAAGACACTCTCTTTATCGGCTAATAATAGTAATTTTCTGGAGATCGATCTAAATCTGTCCCTCTTGATTGCTTCTCATAATCTCACTTTCTTTCTTTGCAGTCAAAATGGGTACAATCGAGAAACAAGGCATAGTCTCAATCCTGAGGTCTGATTCCGACCAAATCAAGGCTCCCTCTCTGAGGAGAACTCTCTCAGCAGACATGTCTTCCAAGAAATGGCTGGCTCAGAGTGGGTTTTCCCCCATGAAGAAGATTGCTTCATCCGAGAGACTCCCCAATCTGGTTGCGGATTCGTCTTCGGATGAGGAGGAGGGAGAAGATGAGTGCCAAGGAAAGAATAAGGAGGCCGAGAGGCCGGGGCGATTTGATGTTTGGAGCTCGATTCTTCTATCCAAGAAGGCCGACGACGAGTCCTCGAAGCTCCCGCCTCCCTATGTTCACCCACTTGTGAAGAGGTCAACGAGCACCCTGAGCGAGAAGAGCCTCGAGATCTGCACCGAGAGTCTTGGGTCAGAGACCGGGTCTGATGTCTTTTCCTCTCCTGCACCGTCAGAGACTGACGATGCAGAAGAGGACAAAGAAGAACAACCACAACCAGAGTCACAGTTCCTTGACAGAGAAGACTTGCCAGTTGCAAAGAACAACTACACCAAAAAAGTGTCAACCAAGTTTCCCCCTCCTCTTCCTTCCCTCGCTCGCTGCGATGGCCCATCCCTCCTCATGCACTCCCACCGCGAAAACGGCCGGTTAGTCCTTGAAGCCGTGTCTATCCCATCCCAAAATTATTTCCACGCCCAACGAGAAGATGGCCGCCTTGTCCTCACATTTGCCAATACTCCTGATTCCAAAGAACCAAGCAGCGAAGAGACGTTCGATCAGGAAGAAGAAGTGATTGATCATAAGGAAGACGACGGCGAAGAAATTGACGACATCTTTGAAGCCACCGAAGGTGAAAATGAAAGCGAAGACGAGGAAGAGGAGGAGGAAGAAATGGTGAAAGTTGAAAATGAAGATGGAGCTAAAGAAATTGAACTTGTGATGGAGCAAGCAACTAAGTTGCCAAGTGGACTGATAAATGTTCATAGGTCAGCCCTAATGATAAAGAAGCTAATTGGCCTAGACAATAGGAACCCAACATGGACCACTAAGTATAACAAACCAGTCCATTTGGTGGATATGGAAGAGGAGGAGGAGGAGGAGAAAGGGCTAAACCCACTTGCACAGTCACTCCCGCGTCAAACCCGACTCGCCCGGCTCATCCCTTCGCCACCGGCAGCTGCCCCTGCCCCTGCTGCCGCCTCTTTCAATACCTATGAGTACTTCTGGAGGGCCAAGCCGACCATGGCGACCGCGGTCAATCCACTCAACAAAAACAGCTGCAACAAGGTCATTTTATCCAATAGTACTCCCAAGGCAGATGAAGAGCAAGGAATGGTCCTGTTGAGAGGGAACAAAGCAGACTACTTAGTCCCCTTGTTGAAGGGATGCAAGGAGCCCAGGAGGTCACTTCTGCTATGGGAGCCTTATTGCATTGCTACCTCCTAAGGTTTTGGGGGCCGATACGTATCCGGTTTTCGACCCTTCCTACCTGATAATTTTTCCAATGTGTCAAACCAATTAATACGTTGCCGTATCATTGATGCTGATACGTACTCCAATACCGTTACCTAAAACACTCGTGGCTACTCCAACATGTTAATAATAATGTTCCTCCCATATTTTTTCTCTCTTTACTCCATATATAATTGCCTCTTCCGAGGGGATTGTGTAGCCAAATAATCATGAAAGTGAGTGAGAGAGAGGGAGTGCTTAGATTGAGAGGATCAGAGATTTATTTTGTGTACCATATTTTTGTAAGTCTCTGTCATTATTATTATTATATATATATATGTATAACTTAAACATGAAGATCTTGGCACCATCTTTGACCTTGGGTGGAGTAGTGTCTGTCAATCATGTCTAGGTCCCTCTGTCTTTGCATTATAATGGAGTTGCCCCTTTTCCTCTTTCTCCCAAGACTTTGCAAGTATTGGCCAGTGGGAGTCCAATGAGGGTACTCGTGGTGTGGTCTACTTGATGTCAATTTTGGGGACACCGTGATCCCTTTTCTCGATATGCCTCTTGTTTGTGTTAGGTTGAGGTTTAGCCGACGCAATATTATCAAAAGAGAAGGGTTTTATGGAGAAGAAGAAAGTGACACTTTTTTGGTTTTCCAAAGAAATTGCAAGGGGACCATGATGAGCTAGATGATGTCAGGTAATTGGAATTCATCAATAGCGAAAAGAATTGATGCAATTGGCTCCTCGTGCAATGGAAGTGACCAGTGCTTTGTGTTTACTCATGTGTGAATTGTTTTTCCTTTTTCTTTTTTTTCCTCCCCGCACCTCGACTAGTTCATTTTTTGGTCCGATCAAAAACTAGATCATTTGTAATGGGACTAGAGATGGGGCGGCGGATCTGCTGTTGAGGTGGGTTGGTGGCAGAAGTTTGGTCGGCGACAGTGGTGGGGCTGTGGCGGGAGGTGGTTGTGGTAGATCTGTTGCTAGCTGCAGGTGGTGGCCGTGGTGGCGTCCGTTGTGGATGGGACGGCGATGGCAGATTCCTAGGGGTAGGGTTTTTGGGTTTGGGCTTTTGGCCCAATAAGTATTTTGGGTTCGTCTGATCTCAGATGTTTGGGCTTTGGCCATTTAGATGATGTCACAACCCAACCCAATCCAAATTTATTACCGGCCGTGAAAAGGAATCACCGAAGGCCATCTTTACTTCTCAGTGGTAATTTTTCCTAAAATATGGATGGGTTCTTTATTATGAAAACAAATGCGGAAGTGGTTATTCGATTGAAAACAACTTTAATATTTACATTTACAGAGCTGTCTAGTACAGGAAACCTAAGTATTAGCCCGTAGGAATAATATTGCTTATATTACAATTTGTGGGCACTACCATAGGCCGCACCAAATACAAACAGTTTTACAACTTCTGCAATCTATCGAAATACCGAAATTGAAAACAGGGTATATTTGTAATTACTCACCTCTGAAACGTGAACCGCGAATATTTACCGTAGTAAAATTATTGATCAACGTCTGGACCGAGAGAGAGAGAGAGGGAGGAGGGTGGCAGTGTGTGGTGGTTGTGGTTCGGTGGTGAGGCCGAGAGGGAGAGGAGGGGTAGGAGAGAGCCGAGAGGAGGAGGAGGGGAAAGGTGTAGCAGCAAGCTGCTTGCGCACGGCAGCACTATGCCGCGTCGGCGGCGGGTTCGGGGTGTTTCTGTGCCAAGAAGAAGAAGAGAAGGATATATACATATATATATATATATAGAGAGAGAGAGAGAGAGAGAGAGAGAGAGAGAGAGAGAATGGAAAAAAGAAGGTTTTTGTGTAATGTTGGTGTACTTAATTGAGAGATAAAATTTGGTTATTGACAAAATATTGCTAGCTTTGATTATTGAAGAGCCAAAATTTGATGAGTTATTAAGATGTTGCTAGGTTTAGTTATTCCAATGTGAGCACTTTTTTAATTCAACATTGCTAACTTTAATAATTTTTTGTTTTGCTTATTCCACTGTGATGCTCTAAGAGCATCTCTATTGTAATAAGTAAATGGATGTGAATAAGCAAATTTAAGAATTCTTAAAAAATACCCCACATTTTAATAAGCAAAGTTACAAGTCTTTTAGCAAATAACCAAATTCCACATATTCCATAACTAAACTTTAACAACTATTACCAATAACCAAACTCAAAACTTAGTAACTCAAAAACACCCTACATTGGAATTGTCTCATCGAGACGAATAATTTGGTGAGATTGAATGCGTGATTGGAACTTGATTGCAATTGGACAAATGTGTCTTGTGTATTGTGGAGTTTTTTTTTTGTTAGGGATGCAAAAATAACCAATGTGGAGGTAGATGCTGTTAAGTTTGATTATGAACTAAATGAATAATTAAATGCTGACATGACACAATTTGGTTATTGATTTTAATTATTACCACTTCGGATGCTCTAAATCATATATACAATAAAATGTATAGTTACTATTAGAGAGAAGCAGACCTGGAGCTTGATCATTCACTTGTTGCAGCCCACAATTTGTAGGCTGATATCTGGGTTTGGTCCACCAAAGGTTGGACAGATTTCTTAGCCCCAAGTCAGAGCATGGGACAAGCACGAATGATAACTTTGAATGATTGGGAAAATGACGACCCATGACGTGTTTTGATAATTAATACTCGCCAAAGACTTGTCCTTAATGTCCTTGACGAGTTTTAATTATCAAAACACGTCATTGGCAGTCATTTTCCCTAATAATTTTGCTCCCTTAAAAGTTTGTTTTCCAATGAGGGCCCAACGCCAATGGGCTCTAGCCCATATGGGAGGCCGAGGTTCAAGCCCCATTATGGACGCTTGAGATTCAAGGTTATGGATAGCTTCTGAAATCTTTTGTAAACTAATCTACTAACAGTTTAACACTCTATTATAACCCTCGTTGATGTATACAATATAGGAGGAAAAAAATTTGAAGGCCCAACAAAATGAGACTGGACATGAGGAGTAGAAATTTCTTGAGGGATTTCCAGCAATCCATCTTCCTTCCTAGTTTTGGAGCTTATCAAATTTTAACTTAACAAATTTAGCTTTTCAATTATTTGTTAGCTTTAGGCAATTCAAACTAAGCCTTAGATAGGGATGTCAATTTCTTGTATTCTATCCCGTCTCCAACCTTTCCGTCCCGATTCGATAAGAAAATGGGGTGCAATGATATTTGCTTCCTGGTCCCGATTATAGTAATTATTGTCATTATATGTTATTATTTATAAAACATTAGAGAGCAAAATACTAAATAATAAATCTCTATTTCCTTTTTTCCCCTTCTTTTTTGTTTTATCATTTTACCTCCCCTCGTACTTTGATATATTATTTCGCTGTCAAAATTCGTTAAGAGAACAAATTAAGTTAGTGCAAAATTTACCAAAAATATAAATCTGATTATTTTCCGACTTCGCAATCTTTCCGATTTTCCCGCTCTTACTTCACCCTGATGAGTTACAAGGTGGGGACAAGGACAATAAATCCGACTCTACCCCGTCCCGTCCCGTCCCGCCCCGCCCCGCCCCATCGTCATCCCTACTTTCTTTCTTTTTTTTCGAAAAAAAACCCGCAATTCATTTAGTTAAAGAAAACAGACACAAACTGCGCGGCCCCCTACCTGGAGCACATAAAAGGTGAATAGATTTGGCAGCCCCCAGTTTATTTTCGCAAAACATAAATGGAAAAGAAATATAATTAGGGGGGTTTGGGAAACAAAAAACCCGGTCGGATCCTGATCCGGTCGATGGCCGGTTTCAAGAATGTCGGGTCTCCTGGGATGATCCTCCCACGGGACCTTGCAAATACCATTTCTTCTTCTTGCTTCTGCGGTTCCTTCCTTCCTCCCTCTGAAAATCTGAGCAATTACTCTCAATAATCTGCCATCACCGGAGAGAGAAACGCAGAAGGGTGTGGCGATGGGTGATATTGCTACGCCCGACGACGATTTACTTCTCAAGAACTTCTTCGCTGAAGTCAGCGAAGTTGAGCGCGAGAACGAAGTCCGCAGGTCTCTCTCTCTCTCTCTCTCTCTCTCTCTCTCTCTCTCTCTCTCTCAAAGCTCTTTCCTTTTCCTCTTTCCTGTTTTTTCATCTGATTATCATTTTGTTTTTTGTTGTCTATTTTGGTTGTAATTTCTGTGACCATATGCTTCTGACTGTGAACAATTAGGGTTTCATGAGATTTCCCTCTTTCTGAATTCCTCCGTGTGGTTGAAATACACACGCCTTGGATTGTTTCCGGATACGCTAGAATTGGCAGTAAACCCTAACTTCTTATGGACGTGTAGAAATAGGAGAAAGCAGAAAAGATATGAATTTGGTGGAAGTGGCGTGATTTAGTTGTATTGATTCCGTAGGGTATTGCTGAGAGTGGAGTGAATTACAAAATTGTCGTCTGGCTAGATGCTTTACCATAGGGAACTAAGTAAGAGGCGTTTCGTGATTGTGCATATGTAGTCCAAAGATTCAACTGAGAATATCGAAGATTCAAAACAATATAATATCAGTTTTGAGCTATTTTCTTTTCCGATTAGTAAAGATAATTTTATTGGATGCTGCCAAAGTGCCAATATAGACATGGTTAATCTTTTTGAGGAGCAGTGTAACGAGTTTCTCGTTTTACCTTTGTAACCGTGCCGTATGATGTTTAAGATTATGACGATGATGCATCACAGAACCTAAGCTTGACTTCAAAACATAAAAAGTACCAATGGGTTGGATTCTTATGGATGGTTTATAGAAATAGAAGTTCCTAGCCCATGATAGTGAACGGGGAATAACCTGACGGTAAAAAGGCGATAGAAAAACAATCTGGGGGTGGCTCAGTTGGGTCTAATCCTTGTTTCTCACTAGGAGGTCAAGGATTCGAGTTTTAGTACAGGCAAGATTGCCTTTCCCAGGCTACAACTTGCTGACGTGTTGGGTTGAACGGTGATAGAAAGGTTTGTGAATGAAGACGAAAGGCTAGCTGTTGCCCGACTTAAAACACTTTGTACGTCAAAGCTATTTTAAGTGACCAATTTCTCCAGGTTAGGGAATAGTATCTCAAATAGTCTTGTGCCATTGAGGTCACCTTTCTCACTAGAAAAACCAGCATGAAGCTGCTAAGTTATTAAGTGACACTGCAACTTTTTTCCGGTCGTAAATAGTCGTAAATAGTTGTAAATAGGGTTTACCCTATTATCAGAGAAAAGAGTAGGGGCAATAAACAAAAGGGCCTTAATCATGAACAATTTAATGCGAGTTATGATGAGCATGATCCTTTCTAAGAAAAGAATTGCTCAAACTTTACGCATCCTCTTCTACTTTTGATCAAAGTGTGGTGTGTCAAAAATGAGCGAAGTGTTGAAGCACACAACCTGTACATATGAACTCATAAGAAGGTTTGCTTGTTTCCAACTCCAGTTATAACAAATGTGACCTAACAGTGAGGGAAATCATTTTAAGATTTTGCTGAGCTTTCTTGTTGCAACCCATAGCTTTACATAAGTATAACGATAAGACAATTACTGTTTGAGAATATCCCGGTAGTACAAGGCTGCAACATATATTATGTATGTGTATACACAAACAGGTACATATGTGTTTTGGCAACATTGGCTGCCTATGAAGTTGAATTGATTTGAGGGATAGAAGTCTAGACAATGCTTTTGGAAAATTACATTGCTCTGACAAATATAATGTGCAAAATGTGGTTTCGTTCTGCTGCTAACATTTCGAAAATGTTTGTTTATTCTTGTAGCATCTTCAACATGTTTGGTTTCCTTTTTTACCTATCTTGCTGCAACTGACCAAAAACATACAAAATCTTTTGTAGGATTCTTTCATGCTTCAAGTTAAATGCATTTGAGTATCTTAATTTATCCTTCGATTCGTCCTTGGAGGATGTGAAAAAGCAGTATCGTAAGGTAATTATTTCAACCCCACCAGAGTTGATTGCAGGTTTTTCTCAACAATTTGAAAGCTTATTAGTTGGTCGTTGATTAACGTGTTCATATTCCTTTGCCATTGAAGTTATCTTTGTTGGTTCATCCTGACAAATGCAAGCATCCACAAGCTAAGGAGGCATTTGGTGGTAAGTTATATCTTGTTGCATGAAAGAGAAAACAGAATATCGATGGATGATTTTATGTCTAGAACATTTCTAAAATATTCAAGACTATGCTTGCAGTCATGATCAACAATTTTGCATCTGAGATGACATGATTCAAACACATGTTAAAGAATAGGCAGAGCGTGTTTTTTATACGACAAGGTCAGGGGTTTGAGACTGGTAGCCAAAAGCCAAGAGCATAAGAAGAAGTCATAAAATTTCTTGTTTCTTCAGAGTTAGCTCATTTTTGTGGATTAATATTTTTCTCTCATCACCCCCTTATGTTCAGATACTTTGTAGGAAGTACAGACACGTCTCCTAGGGTCACTTTTTATATCAAAATGTGTCAGAAATCTTGTTAATTTATTTTTAGATCATACATGCTTCAAAACTCACATGTTCGTTCATCTCTCTTTGCTTGGAGTCTTGTCTTGACACATACATGCTTCAAACAGACGAACACATCTGACTCACTTTTATTCTAGGTCGTGTATTATGAATTTATTACGTTCCATTTACAAAATGTTTTCTTCTGAACAGCACTAGCAAAAGCCCAGCAACTATTGCTTGATCCTGAAGAGCGGGGATATATTCTTAACCAAGTTAATAATGCAAAAGGTCTGTGCTAAAGCCTTATCATCTTTATATTCCAGCTGTATCTTTGTAGTTAATTTTTGTCTCAGGATCTTATTAGTTTAAGTTCAATATTCTGTGAGAATCGTTTGTCACTTTCATAACACATGAATTCACATATAGAACATATGTCATGTGTGCTAGAAATTTTTTGGGGCTTGTTCTCATATTGAAAATTTTAATCTACTTAATTCTTTATGACTTGTTTGATAATACATCTCCTGTTCTTCCCCTACATCACATATGGCTCATTTGCTGTTCCACTACTGTACACTGTACAGTGCTACTTTTGAATCACTGGGTATCAGCCTGATTTCCATGCCATGGCCCAAACAGTTTCACAGTTTTTGTATAGTGATTTGTGCTCTACTTTGTAGCAATTTTCTTGTTCGGGTTTGAGAACCAAAAATCATCATTGGGTACACATTAGAAAATGCAGACTAGAATGGTGGTTATGCACTGCACATTCTTCTGATTCGTAGAATGATTTTTCATGTTTCTTTCAATGTTGGATAATAGCGGCCATTATACGAGCTAATTTCTTTGTCCCTGTTAAATGTACTGCAGAAGAACTTAGAGCAAAGAGGAAGAAACAGCTTAAGAAAGACACAGCTTCTAAGATAAAGTCATTGGTCGATGAGGTAAAGTGAGGTTGCGCTGGCCTTTATGTCCAAGTTCTTCTGGTCTATTCTTTTGCTATGGGTATTTTGACCTAGTGGAACTTTGCTGCATGGTTGCAATACTTAAATTTGATGTTAAATAGTTGATTTCAAGAACTTTACCATATTGTATAGTGTTAGTCTTACCTCCTAGGGAAGGTTGGTAATGATTGAAGAGTCAAACAGCTTGCTGATTCATATCCCGTGGGACTTTGATGCAGGGGAAGTATGAACAAGAGTATGAGCGGTCGGATGAATTTCAGCAACAACTAAAACTGAAGGTTCGAGAGATCTTGACAGATCAAGAATGGCGGCGGAGAAAAATGCAGAAGAGGGTATGCTTGATGCTCAACCTTGCATTTTTTCTTATGGTCTTAGCTACTGTGCTTTTACCATTCTTAATGAATGACGTCTTTTGGATATTCTGCAGATATCAGAAGAGGAAGGTAGACTGAAGAAGGATGAGGAAGAGGAAAAAGAAAAGTGGAAAAGAAAGCGTGAGCATGAGGAGCAGTGGGAAGGGACAAGAGAACAAAGGGTTTGTTTCCGAAATCCTTTCAAATATCACATACGATTAATGTATTTGCTCATACATTAGCCTATGTTCATGAACTTGGGTACATCCATATATGGGTGTGTCTAGGCGTTGCATTCTTGTAAAATTCCATTTGTCAAGGCACCGTAGTTCTATTCTAACACCCCAGTTATAGTATTGCATTCAGAAGGCACAGCATGCATGTCGTTAGTACTTCATTCCTTT
>BPLS01000443.1:103313-126335 GCA_019656275.1 Rhododendron kiyosumense
ACCATCACCCATTTGAACATAAATCAAAAGTCACAGTTGGGAGACGATTGCCAGATCAAACAAGTTAACCCATGTGATCGCCGTAGATAGGGACAGTATTGCAAGCAAAAAGTGTTACAAAGACAATTAATTGTAATTTTGTAAATGACTGCCTTGGTTTATTATTAGTATCAAGGCACCTTCTGTTATGCAATTGCACAAACAAAAGCATACAGGAATTCAGATAAATTCAACCAAATCATTTGTCTCGGGTAATGTTTTCCCTTGACAGTGGTATTAGTCAAAATGTGGTCCCTTCAAGAAATACCATATCATATTCAGCAAATCTAACTCCACTCACCTTTTTGGGAACACTGTTAATAGACATTTGCCGATCTAAAAGTTTCCTAGCGGCTGTGGCATTTTCTGGGGTTCCATAGCTGACTCGCCGTCCTTCATTCTCAAACTGATCAATTGAAAGCTGTCTGACCATGCCACCTAAAGCTCCCCCAGTCTCCGCAGCTACAAGCACCTGCAAATGCATAGAAAAATTTGCATTGAAAAACAGAGCCATACTGATAAGCATATTACGATAATGGGTACTTCAATGTAAATATGAGAATGGGAATCAAGTCCTGATACTGACAGCTCTGTGATGCAACCGCACTCCAGCTGGAGCTGAATTATTTGACAAATCAGAATCAGGCTTAATCAAGGTCGATATATGTTTCCCACTAGGGGTAGCCTCAGCCCCACGATCCCTGTCTGGCAGTTCAACTTCTCCATTAACTTTTCGTGCTTTGGCAGCAGCCAATGTGGCACAAATAGCTTCAGCTTCTGCTGCTGAGGCCTCAACCAAATACTCAACACCTTTACTCAGTCTCCTGCAGAGATAACCAACTTCAATAAATCAATTGATGAACTCAAAGGCAAAGCACTTCCATGCTAAAAACAACGTTGACTACAGCTACAAGCATACCGGGAACCCTGGAGCATCGCATTTTCAGTGCTTATATCAGTATACATATCACCATTTATAGGAGGAGCAACAGGATTTCCCAGCACAACTGCACCATCTGGAACTGCTTCAGGAACCGATTGCCTGGCAGTGTCATCAGTAAACCCATACCTTCCGGTTAACCTTCCTTCCTGCCCATTGGATGCAGCAGCTGCAGCGGCGGCATGTGAAGCTGCACTGGTCGTCTCAGCAGCAGCTAGATCTTCAGCAACAAGTAGGTCGTCAAGTAGCACCCCTGCAACAAAAAACATTTCAGAGTCTAATTCCTCGCATAGAATCAACTGAATAATTAGTTAGCTTTACATAAAGAAATGTACTGAGAGTGTGTGGTTGACAAAGCCTGGTTATCTCGTGTGGATGGTGTTCATGAGTTTTGTTCAGCTAATAAGCTAAAGTTGGAGAAGTGGGAAATCAAGACTTCGAACAGTGAGGTTGGAAAAGTAGATGTAAACATAGCCGGACCATTGGAGGACAACACGTTGCCAGAAGCAAAGAGAGTTGAGGGGTTGTCGGAGGAGGAGAGGAAGGATCGGCATATAGAAAAGGTGGAGGTGGGTAAAGGCTCATGATTTAAAAGGTGGTTAGTTGTAAATAGCAACCCAGAAGGATTGATAAAATGGAAGGATTTTAACTTCAAATTACTTAACAATATAGCCACTGCTCCTAGATGGTCAAATGATATTGGGACCATTAAACACTTATGGGGGAGGTGAAGAATAAGGAGATAGATTGATAAAGAAAAAAAAGGAATAAGGAGGAAGGGATAGGAGGCAGTGTGATACTTATTACAAGTGTATACAGAGCTAGATGCCTGGAGACTTTTTAGACTTTTTCTAAGGAGTGGATATTGACACCATATCTGAGTAGGCTAGAGACTGGTTGGTCCGCTGGAGAGACCATTCTCCAAAGAGGTAGTGTAAAATACCTTTGCGATATACTTGATGCTTGGATAAGGCCTAAGGGTACAGAATATGTGCCCCCTTGTTTATGTGAACATCAAGCACATCTAACAATTCGACTTTTTCATATAATCATATTATGCGTTACCTTTTCCTCTATGTTGTATCCCAGTGTCCTTAGATATGGGAATTAGATGATTGGACACATGGACACAAACCCAGTCTGATGCCATACTCAAGGCGACATAACCTAAGGCAATGGGATACGACCATCTGATCCTAAGCATTTCCATACCTCAATAGGGCTACCATCCGACCCTAATGCCTAGCCGATTTGATTGTCCTCACCACACGTTCCACCTCAAACTTCCTTATTCTACAGTAGAACTTGTATTCGTTAATCTCATCACAATTATCATCATCCTGTTCAATTTTTTCTAGATGCTTTTCTTCTTTTATTCCTAATGTGACTTCTCACATTTCCTTAAAATCTCATCACAATTATAATCGTCCTGTTCTATTTTTTCTAGATGTTTTTCTTCTTTTATCCCTGATGTGACTTTTCACATTTCCTTAAAATTTTCATCCCCAACAATACCCTCAATTCCTCACTTTCCGTACACTTGACAAGATAAAATTCTTATTTTCTTCTCTTAACTTAGCAAGCTTATAAAAATTATTTTCTCCATTATTATTGTATAATCTAACATTTAAATGGCCAAAAGCTTTTAACTTAGCATCTCTAACCCTCTTTGCTACCTTCTCTATAAATTTTCCAAAATTTCCTCATTCTTATCCTTTTGCAACCCTTTTTTGTCCAATTATGAATTGCACCTCATCAATCCGCCATTCCAGTCCACAACTTATTATTATTGTTCCCCAAATCCCATATTGATTCCTTAACCATCAAAATCTTAACATTTCTAACGCAATGAACCATACACACCAAGACCACGGTACATACCAATACTACATGAGGCATCAGAATTCCCAAAAAAAGATCTTAAAAGGCACCAAAGCCACATACGAAATGCGCCAATGAGTGTTTAGTTATGCATTCATGTCTTACCGCCACGTAAACCACCGTATATAAAGATCAAATCACCAATAGCAGCGGCAGCATGCCTGCAGCGCCGTGTCAGTTCAACTGCAGCATCTCCACCAGCAGCATCAGCACTGTACCTGCCTGTCCTGGGACTAGTAACAACAGCCTTCGTATCACACCAAACTCCTGCTGCGGTATCCAGAACTACACACATAGAGGAACAAGCCATCTGAGAGAGGTTTCAATCAAAATTGATCTTTAAATGAAACTGGTTTTAGCGTATTATAACATGCACCAATTGTGTAAGAAATGTTGTTAGCAACTGTAAAAGAAATGTTGTTAGATTTATGCTTTGTTTGGATTGGAATTTGAAAAATAGTAGGGGTAATGAATGGAGAGAGATAGAGAGAGAAATGTTGAAAGTAGGGGGAATCTAGGGGGAATTTTTCGAAAAATTCTTTTTAAGTTCCAAAGAGAACAAGGCATTATTGATCTGAGACAGAAAGATGATCTATCTCCATTCCCAACTGAACAAAAGGTACTCTACTGAAATCTCAGATGAAATTGTCACAGGATCACCAAGGTCAGAAGTTATAACCACCATAAAGCAAAGCCATAGCATTTCCACTTATCAAGAAATTTTTAAAAAAAAATCCACAACATAGACAGCTCCCCATATTTGGTTTTGAAGGAGTCTCACTAGCTTATATACTCCATAATCTGATCAAGAAGACGTGCATACAATCTAAGTTTAGATTAGCAACACCAACAACAAAAACCATCTGCAACATTAGAGGGGGGGAAAAGGGAAAAGGAAAAAGAGAATGAAAAAAACACCTGCAACACTTGATGAGTCCTCCACCATGCGTCCACCACCTAGTGCACCACCAGACACATGGAGCCGTGCATTTACAAAAACCTACATGAATGAATATATGTGGTTAATTTATTCTCAAATAAACTTACATCGGGTCTTTTCCTTTTTCTCAATTTTTTTGGTTTGTCGGGATCTTAAGACAAAACTCACAGCTGCATGTTGGTATCTAGGAGAGGGTGAAACACCAGGAGCAATTGCCCATTCCCACCGACCGTCTCTATGTTTAGCAAGTCCATATGCACTGGCCAGTGGCTGCAAAAGTCATTTAAAGAGGATGCAATAGGTAACCATGCACTATAATGGAAGCCTAGCATCTTCACCTCAGTTCAGAGAAAAATCATGAAGATGAAATCGACCTGCAGCACATTTTCCCATGAAACACCACAGAACCAACCAAAAATATCTATGCACGCATCAGACATCACTCTGCTGAAAAATTCAGTAATTGTGGAAGGATGCGGACAGAACATGCAATTTAAAAAAAAAAAAAACTAGACAAAAGAATCACCGATGCACCCACCCACCCCACCCTGCTTTTGCAGGTAAGTGATTTAGTGGAGTGTGCAGGAAGCAGAAACTAGGCAGCAGGATCACCACAACTCGTTAAACTTGTTTGATCCTCTAAGAACACCAGGGATGTAGATATCAACAATTGGTTGACTCACTAAGAATGCCAAAATTTGGAAGAAAAGACGCTAAGCTATTATAAATTGCCGAGAATCACAGAATGACCATTAGGCTACAAGGCTATTCATAATAAGCTAAACCTAATTCTTGGAGATCAACAAACTGATTAAACAAGGAAAAGCAAACCATCCCAAATGGAGGAAAAAATTCTAGACTAGCTATTCTAGAATCTAAAAATTGCAAGGTTTCTTTTCAATACCAATTCTAAGATAACAAAAAAAAAATTAGTATGGAACGTCCTCAATTATGCCTGCATGAATCATCCCAAGCTTGAGGAACACTTATCCTTGATTATCCATTGTGCAAATTTTAATGTTTTCGAATAATGGAAAGTATGTCCAACTTACCACACTGTTTGCATCCCTCCCACCACAAAGTAGAAGAAGCCCGTCAGAGCGTGCACTTGCAGTTGCGTACCTACCCAAAGCAAGAGGAACCAATAATTGGTCAGCTAAAAGAATAAAAAATAAGCTATCTGTCCAATGGGAACTAAATTCACCCAATTGAACAAAATACTACAGCAACCTCCAAAACTAAAGCATATAGGCAACTTGAGAATCAACTTCTATACAGACTCCAGAGTAACAACTGCTATTGATCCAGAAAAGGCGAAACCACTGAATGTAAATCCATTGAGTGGTGTGAGCATTGGTGCTGGTGTATGTGCCTATCAACATAAATCTGCTATTGATCCAGAAAAGTTGAAACCACTAAATACAAATCAATTGAGTGGTGTGGGCATTGGTGCTGGTGTATATGCCTATCAACATATAGTATCATATACAACATTCAAAGACAGAACTGAGTGTTGACTAGTGGTGATCTATAAGTAATCATGGATAATGTCCACAGACTCCACACAACTCAAATGCACAACAAGAGTCTGGACTAGCAAATTAACAAAAGCCATCATAAATCAAGAAAACATATGACCAAGCATACATGTCTTGTGCACATAATACGTTCATACATATGACACATTCAAGCAAATCTTTTGAACAAAAAACGGACTGCAAAATTATCATTGCAATGCTCTTGTAGTCTAGTTCGTTCAATACCGTAAGAACTGTTCACGTGACTACAAGAATCCAGCTAATTAACCTTCAACCAAGCCTTAAATTTTAAATTGCTCAACAACTACAAGCATACAGCATACTGAACTAGGAACTGATGATTTTGTTAATCAAGATACACAAGCGATCACAGAGCTGCAAAACCTCAAAGTAACTATGACCAAGACTTTAAATTCTTTTGCCGAGCTAAAAAAGAGACAATTAATTCTTTTCATTTCAATATGCTTTCCTGCAAAGTACATAAAGCATAACACTAACTTAGGAACCAAGAGAAAATTGGATTTCCACGTAGCAGATGAACCTGCATAACTGAGGTAATCAAACTTCTGCACAACATATGAGGACTAGTATTGAGTATCTGTACATAGTGGAACAACCAACAACTAAGGAATCAATAGCAGGAAGGAAATATAGTGATTGCGAAGCAAAGTTTATTTTAACTCAAATTCACAACCAGGGGACAAGAGTTTCTTTTTTTCCTATTATTTCTAAGTGGCATCCCAAGATTTAATGACTCAACCATTTACAGTAGTTCAAACAGCTAACTTTTCATGAGTTATTTGCACAGTGTAATCATGCTAATTTCTCCATTACAAAGAAACCACCCATAAGCTATTGGGGAAAAACGTACAAGCACAATGAAAATAAACTCAAAACAAATCATCCACAGTATATATCTCAGATATTATAAACTGCTAAAGTGTGCCAACGATTAAAACAAGAAAAGATGCATTCGTTCTACACTTAATTTAAGTAAACAAAAACACATATTTACACTAACAATATTTTAAAACAACCGTAAAATTCAGTAACAAACACCAAAATATAAGATAATGAGATGGAGAAGACATATATAAGAAACTAAAGTAGAAATTTACATGCATGGAGGGGGACCTTCTCCTTCTGGTTCCAATTTCCGCCATTCATATGGTTTGGCAGCTGTGTCCAGGGCCCATACATCAGCCAAAGGTCGCTTGCCTGGAACCATGCACCAAATTATGCACAAACTTGAAAACATACTCAAGCAAACAAGATGAAGCAGCTATGCAGGGGACTCACCATCATTACCACCAATCGCCATAAGATATCTTTGCCCTACCAAAGCCATGACATGCCCATAACGTGGACCTGGTCCAGGACCTTGGACCACAACCCTAATTGAGGTTGACATTAGTTTAATATATGTACAAAATGAATACCTACTAGTACACTACAACTGCAAGTACCATGTAATGTACGTTCAGGTGTCTACACATAATAAATCGTCAAAGACAAGCTTCCGGAATCTAACCTATGCCATCGTGGCCGTTGCTGTGTGAGATCAAGCACATGAAGGTCCTCAGCAGACAAACCAGCTGGACCAATTCCACCCTGGGTTGAGTTGAAAGATCCGAAGATTAGTTACAATTTACCAACTAAATGACATAAGAAACAAGACAACCGAAGCATTAAACAAGACAAAGTTCTACATTTTCAATTTTTCATCTAACCTGAATAACCACCATAGTACCTACAGCAGTTGCCACATGAGCTGCCCTTGGTGTGGGAGGTTCTCCAAAGGGTGTAATCCTGAAAAGAAAGTTCATTTAAACACTAATGGAACTACAAAGCAAACAAATAAGCCATTGATGAAAACTCTAAACTCTAGCATTGCCATAGCTCTGTCCGGGCTTACCTAGTCCACTTATTTGTCAACACATCATAGCAGTGCACATCAGCAGTGGCCCCCGCTAACCCTACAATCCAAAATACCTGTTAGGATCACATAGGTTTAAAGCAGACACCATTCTTATTCTAAAAGTCTAAGAATTAGTGTCACATAAAATAAACTTTAGCATTCTTCATTTTACAGACTTTTTACAAGTCAGTTAGCAGAATAATTGAGGACATAACCCCAAACTAGGTTTGCACAAGCGCATGTGAGCACTTAATCAGGGGTCACCGCCTCCACTGTATTCATACAAAACCAAATATGTATCCAAAGATGAGAATTGAATTGTCGCACTTCATAGCAAAATTAAGACTTCTAGATTATTAGAAAAAACACTTACATGCACTAAAGTAAGCGAAAATGCTCCAAATTACATGGGTTCAATTGGACCAACATTTCAATGCCTCTTGAATCAGATGGACTTCGAAATATAGAAAAGGGAACAGAACAGCCAATAGAATTCCAGCAATATTTAAGTCATTTGGCATGATATCAAGGTCTACAACAATCCCATTACATTCATCGAGCAAATAGCTTTCCTTCTGTTGGGTTTGTGAAGCCTAATTAGCACTGATGCCTCACCATGCGTTTGCAAGATCGAACAGGCTATGTTTTGAGTACTGAGGGCATTACGATAACTTGTTCAATTAAACCGTAGCTTATATAATGTTTGCTGACCTAGCAGCTGATATACTACAGATCCTCTTCATTCGAGAATATGTTAGGAACATTGTAGTCGAACCGCTGTCTGTCTCATGATTTGTTTTAGGAAAATGCTAACCACAGTCCTTAGGGCAGTGGATAATGTGTAAAAGTTGTATTGATATCCAAATAAGTTTATTAACATACCTGAAAAAGTGTATCAATATCCATGAGATGTGCATTAAAATTCAAACTTGTTTTATGCATATTATCAACCGACTACAAAGACCCTTTACGTTATTATTATTCATGCTGGTGTGTGCATTATCTTTGGTTCGTAGCTCAACAGTTTCAAGTACTTTAATTGCACCCCATACAAATCTAGGGTTCTACACAAGCGAAGCAAACAACCAAGACTCGAAACCATGCAATCACAAAAACACAAGAGTAAGAACCACATACTTATTCCAGCACTTCCAGCAGAGGTTGGAGTCCCCGAACCCGGACCTGAGGCCGCCCCAGAGTTCCCCTCGAGAGCCGTGGCGCCACCGAAGAGAATCAGGCGCGGCCCAATGTACCCCGGCGACCCTTCCTCCCCCACCGCCGTGACCGCCGTCAAGGTGTGCCCGCACCTTGGCCCCGGCCCGTCCTCCTTCTTGTCCATGGCGGCGTTCACTACCGAGTAAGTCGGCGCAGTCCTCGGCCCCACCACGGGGCTCTGCGGGGGCTGCGGAAGAGATCCGGGAGCCGGGGACGGCGGCTCGAGCTGCTCGGACGGCGACGTCGCGGGGCCGTTGTTGTTCGGGCCCGCCGGATCGTGATCGGGCTCTGGCGCCATTGAGGAATCAACATCCATGTCTCAAACCCTAGATCGAGGCTCCAATCAAAACAAATTCACATTCCTGATCAGCATACTGGATACAGGAACCTGGAATTCCCAATCCTGCAATAGGAAACCCTAGCTAGCTTCGTTTGATCCAATTCAAATTTCGAAAAAAAACGACGGGAAAATGGTTTTTGGTAGAATTGACTGAGGGAGAGAGGAAGGGGAAAAAATGTTTGGTCGTTGATCTGAGACGGTCGAGGGGTAAAAATGGAATGGGCGAGAAATATCAAAGACAGAAGAGACCACCCAAGTGTACCAATCACTGTCCCGCTCTCTCTCTCTCTCTCTCTCTCTCTCTCTAGTTTTCTCTCTACCAATCGCTCAATTTCTCTCTCTCTCTCTCTCTCTCTCTCTCTCTACGCTGCGCCAAAATCTATGTTTCTCTCTCTAGCAATTATTATACACTCTCTCTCTCTCTCTCTATCTGGGCCCAATATCTCCAGCTTTCTCTCACTATATGGTAGTATATTGGTACTTAAAACTTTCTTAATCAATCAGTGTATTTATCTAGGCGTGTACGGCCGTGACTCCAAGTCCGACGGGAGGTACTGAGCGACGGCGCAAAACGGAAGTTGTAAACGGAATTATAGGGGACGTGCTTTAACTGATTAACGGTAATCGCCGGTTCCACTCCCCAACGGAGCTTCGACGTTTGGTAGGAGTTTGTTTGTTTCTACTCTCATTTGTTTAATACTACTACTCAACTGTTTTTTAATGGGATATCACGGAGGTGGCTGGTTGATTGGTCTGGTTGATTGGGAGTTTAGCTTAGTTTGATAATAATTGGAAAAAAAGAAATATGGTAATAATTGAAAAACTAAATTAAAATGTGAACCGAACATAGTGAATAGTGTGATTGTGAGTTTATGTCCCGTGTTTAATGTAATTCAAATGTTTGTATTAAGGTTGTGAATTTCATACCGTATCGGCCGGTATGTATTAGTATTGTCCAAATTCGGTGAATACATTGCTATAAGTATCGATGGGTACCATAATGATGGCCATGTGGGACCCACTACGGGTCCTGCATGAAAAATCCAAGCCGTTAAATAATTTTAAAACACAAAACTGAGTGGGCAATTTAAAAAATTAACTCAATCCGATATGTATAAGTGCATGATCCAATCGTTCAATTTATCATCCAATCTTTCCATTTTTTTCGTTTTTCAACAATGAAAAAATTGGATCGAGCACCTACACATATCGGATTGAGCTAATTTTACCCTATGCCCACTTGGGTTTTTTTTTAAAATTATTGGACAACTCGGATTTTCCATGCAAGACCCGTAGTGGGCCCCGCGCGGCTGCCGGTATCTTTTCTATTGGTTCCTTTATCATTTTCAAAATCTGCTACTCTCCACCTTTAATTTCGTTCCCCTTCAAACACCGGTCTATAGCAATTGTATAGGCCAATACTGGACTACTTTTAAATTTATTTTATGCTTTCATTACCGAACAATACAGGTCAATACCGAACAACTTTTTTATTTTTATTTTCAACAAATGTGTATATTGTACTAATAAATTCTTTTATGTAGGAAAATAACACTAATAGCGATAAATCTGAAACAATATCCGGTATTCACCGGTACCGTACCAATAGAAAAATCGGTACTCTAGCCGGTACAGTATTCAAAACCTTGGTTTGTATTCTTTTGTTGTTGTAATAGAAGAATCGTTCGAAATAAAGTGTCAAAACTAATGAGGCGTTTCCGCTAACCAATAAGTTTTGTTGTTCAAAAATGTCAAATTGTTTCCACCAACCCATAAGTTGTAAAGGAAAAATTAGAGGAGTAAAATAGAGGGAAAAATGAAGAGAAAGAAGTTGTGGGTTAGTGTGAACAACATGATAAAATGCAATAACTTGTAAACCAAAACTTTTAGTGAAAAAGCCCTCTCACATAATACGCGTGAAAAAAAAAGTGTGAGCGAGAACGTGAAGTGCATTTCAAAACCTTCCAAAAGTAAAATTGAGAATGAGAGCGTGAGTGAGGATTGACCATGAGAGCGAGAAGTCTTATTGGAGAATTATGTAATGTAAGTCAAAATCTTGAAATATGGATTTTGGGTCTTGGAGTGAGTATGTACTGATTGAGAATAAAAATTTTGAGAGTAAAGTTGAGAATGATAGCTTAGAGCGAGGATTTACGATGACAGCAAGAGTCTTGTCAGAGAATTATACAATGTAAGTCAAAATATCAAAATAGGGTACTTACCAAAATAAATAAATTACTATCAAAATAGGGATTTTTTGGTCGAAGCCAATTTTTATTCTGTCACGGACATACCTTTTTTTTTATGACTTGATGAAAATGTATTTTTCAGTGCTTTACATAAAAATAAAAAATAAAAAACTGGTACAAATTCAATAAAGGTATATCATGGAGATCCTCAGGCGACATTTGATATGTTTGAACTTTGAAGTCTCTTTCGTGGTGATGAAAAAGACAATCAAATTCCCCTTTTAAGTTACGTGGTGGAAATGGACAGCACAATGGAGTTCTTTGTATGTAGCGGCCATCCTTCACTCTCAAACCAAACATGGAACCATGAGAGATTCAAAGACAAAATGTGAGATAATGTACTAGCATAAGTCTTTCCCACTATCACGCGATCCTCCACCCACCTCCACGAGTGGAGAGTTGGGTCCAATATCAGAACTAAGCGACTTTTTCCTTTTGTTTTTTGTAATTTGTTATTGTTGTTTATGTGTTTTTGTTTTATTGTATTTATCTATCACGCGATCCTCCACCCACCTCCACGAGCAGAGAGTTGGGTTCGATATCGGAATTGAGCAGCTTTTTCCTTTTGTTTTTTGTTATTTGTTATTAGTGTCAGCTCGTGCCTATGGCACTACGCATCCTGGTTGAAAGGGGATGGTAGTTGTGTGATTTAGGTAAAAATCATATGCATTTAACCAGGAAGTGGGAGGATGCACTACAGTATTTGGATCAAATGAATCTAAGTCGTTCTAACAACTTATCCCCACACCCTTCTGTTTTATAATAGAGACTAGTGCTAGCCCGTGCCTACGGCACTACGTATCCCTATTGGAAAGGGATGGCAATTGTGTAATTTAGGTGAAAATCATGGACACTTAACCGGAAAGTGGGAGGATGCACTACAACCTTTGGATCAAATGAATCTAAACCATTCCAATAACTTGTCCCCACACCCTTCAGTTTTATAATAGAGATTGTTGTTTCTATGTTTTTGTTTTATTATTTTTATTATTATTTTGATATTTAATATGGAATGATCTTCTTCGTAAAAAAAAAAAAGTCTTCACACCATTCAAACAATGGAGTGGAACATTGAGCATGTCTGAGACCTGGAGGGTTTTTTTTTAATAAGCAAGTGTTCGGTGTGAGCTTACATGCACTTCAATTAATTCTTAGAGATCAATCACACCATTCACAAGCGATGGCTCTATTTAAAGCTAGAGTGAAGTTTTGTATGAATTGTCCCCAAAAAAGTTGATAGCACGTTAGAGATTTTGCACTCGAGACTTTAGGAGAGAGCAAACTCCTAAGTCACAAGTCTTGATCACCAGGCCAGTCCCTTGGAGTTGAGACTTAGAAGTTTACTCCTTCCGAAATTATTTGGTTTGAAACCTCAAGTGCTATAAGCTCTAATGGGGCTAGACCATACAAGGCTTTGCCCGACTTTAATTGGACTAGTTGAAGATAGGATTAGTTTTTCAAAATTAATCGAAGTGCGCGTAAGATAACCTAAACATGCGTTCTAAAAGAAAAAAATTATTGGGAATGTGATTGGCATCTTCTTGTCTTCTTGTTTAAAAAGAATGTCTTGCTCATATGTCCTGTTTACTGGCAGACACTTCACAAAATACATCCTCACAAGTAAAGTCCAAAATGCCATGTGAGTATCTTCCCCCCCTTCACCCAACAACCAGAAATAATCCCCCTCTTATCACCTGCTTTATGCTACATAAGGAAATCCGAAACACCTCATCCCAGTTCAATCTCATTGACATAGGCAGCCTGAACTGTAACTTTTCATATTTTTAACACAAAGTATAAACGAGACTAGCTAAAACACCTTTAACACATATCTCAAATGAAAGCTAGTTCAATATCACTCATCAGAATAATTTGTACTAAATTAAAAAAAAAATCCCACTTTCGTGCGTACTGTTGCCTCCAATCTCCTTCACGGCATAGACTCGAGCCTACTTTACAACTCTCAACAATCCAAGAATGACAATACACAAGCAAATGGCGCTCAAATAAACATGCGACAATAAAAATTTATTACAACATCAATATATTTTCAACAAAGCTGTCCCCGCAACACTGCCATAGGGGCGCCCAACCTATCTGGAAACGTGGAGCACTCGAATATGTACAGTTTGGCAAGGCAATACTTTCACAGCTTAGCAGTCTTTGAAACAGATTGGATTGGATTTACATCGTGTCCATCAGGCTTGTATCCTTTACAGGCTTCTGTGAAGTAGGAGTCCTTTTTACAGCAATTCTACCAGGTTGCTTGGTACTTTGAGGTCGAAGCCCTTGCCCTGGTCAGATAACCAACAGACAATCAAATGGACAGACAAAAGTTGCTTACTAGACAAGAGACTCCAAATTTCACAATTGTGAATGGTTTTAAGCTCTGAGTGGGCAGTTCCTGTTACATTAAGTCTTAAAAGAAACCACACAGACAAAGGAAGGAAGCAACTGTTTGACCTCGAACTTGTGAAATTTAGAGAAGGCAAAAATGTAAATAAAGCAACGGTTACGTGTCAACATCCACAACCTTAACAAGCAGAACTTTGGATTTCATTTGACTAAAATGACCAGAATTGATCCCATGCCAGCAAGAAAATAGCTGTAGCAATAAGGGATCTTCACTTTTAAGTATACCACTAGCGAGCATACGAGAGAGAGAGAGAGAGGGGGGGGGGGGGGGGGTGTGGCGAGGCCGAGGGAGAATTACCATTATTAGGAAGAGATAGCCGCTTCTTTGCTTGCTTATCTGAAAGAGCAGATCTCTCTTTAGGATTGCTGTGAGATCTTGACCCTATGCCAGGTCTTGGGCCAGTTTCTCCAACCAAATCTTCAGTAGGTGGCTTTGGCTTAGGCTTTGTAAACTGTGTCGCAGTTGCCTCTTGCATGCTTGCGGACTTGTTAGGTGAAGAACTACAGGCGTCGGATTGAGGCGGGCTCATTTTATGACTTGAAAGGTTTCGTTGAAGGTTTGAAGAAATGGGTTTCTTTCCCGAAGATTTAAACAGGGTACTGGTTCCATTCTTTACTTCATCAGATCCATTCTCATGAATCACGACTCCATCTTTTGGATGACTGTCGAGAAAGCGATTTTCCCATGGACGAACAGCCATCCATCTCTCCAACCAGTTCCAGCCCCAGTTGTTTCTGTCTGGTTCAAACCCAGAGGGAGCTTGCTGCTGCCTTGATCCTGCCTGCCACTACAGTACAAAATAGATACAAACCTTACTTTGGAGCCAGCTATAGAGAGTAACTGACAAAAAACCCTATAAAGCATGTCTGATCAGCACTAGCCATATATTTGTTCATATCTGCCATCATCTGACAAGCACAACATGCATCCAGAGAGAGACACTAAGTATCCTGTACAACAGATTAAAATCACCTAAAACTATTTGGAAAATGTCATAGACAAGAGACTCACAATAAATAGACAAATTATATTTTCAACACTAATATTTTGCGCCGACAGGATCTTTATACGATATCCCAAAGTCAAGATACGTCTTCTTAAAGAGGCTAATTTGGTAGGAGGTCTTCACAAGTATATCTGGTTTCAGAACAATATATCGATAACATCTCAAACACAATCAATCTTGGCTTTGCAATGAAAATCCGGAATTTTCTAATCTATAGATACCACAGGATGACTTGAGCAGTTTGTATAGATTACCATCATTTATATAATCAGTGTTTCAATCTTCAAATTAACGAATTGTGGACGTTACTAACATCAGTCTATTTCCATCTTTGTTCCAATCTCATCTGGACTCCGTTTCCTGATTCATAGAGCTAAATCTTCTCTTGTTAGAATTTAGAAACAAAATGTCCTAATATATGCCCTTGGAAAAAAAGTCTATCGCATTCTTACCTGGTTAGCTAAAGCATATGCCATAGCCCTTTCACGCTTTGCAGCGGCCTCCTGCCTCTTTAACAACTTGGCGTGAATCTCTTGAACAGATCCTACGCGGTCACACCACCCTTGCTGAAACAAAACAAGCAAAATGCACAACTTAGCAAGTGGAAGAAGACCGGCCGAATATGTATGTACATATATGTCTCTTTAAGCAAGCAACATCAAACCTTCTCATAGAACCAAAACAATATTCACTTAAAAAACCACATTCTGGCAAGACTAATCCCTTATACTCCACCTAGATTATTCACGATTCAAAAATATCGCTAAATAAACAAGGCTACCTCCCACGTTGAACAGGTGGTTGTCCATGTGGCCCGAATTCAAATTTTAACACTCTTGCAAATCTGATGACAAATTGGAGAAAAGGAATGGACAAAAAAGCTTTAGGAGTATAAACAAACAAGCTTACTACGAACTAATTTAGAGCTTACTAGTTAAGGGACCCAGTCAACTAGTTTAGAGCTTACTAGGAACTACACTAGTATCAATCTTGAGAGTCATAGCAGTTCAATTTCTCTGGTACAGTCAAAGAGTTTTTTTTAAATCTTTTTATATCTCAAACCAAGTGAACATTTGGTCATCGATGCTTTTGCTATTGAAAACTTCAGAAAATAACGGCAAGATTAAATCATGTTGTATTATATCAATGACATTATCAAAATGTAGGAACATGTTGGGGCCAAGTGCCAACTACACTAGTATCAACCTTGAGAGTAACAGAAGTTCAATTTTTCTGGTCCTGTCAATAATTTTTTTTGACTTATTATATCTGAAACCAAGGGAACCTTTGATCATGGATACTTGTGGTATTGAAAACATCAGAAAATAACAGCAAGAAATAAAGATTTTGAATTAGATCAAAGACATGGTAAAAATGTAGGAACATGTTGGAGCCATACACACGAAAAGTTGACAAATAGTTAAACATGAAAAAGAAAACTTATCGAGAGAAACGGAATGTGCTTACCTCAATTTCTTGAACACGAGCATCCTGTTCAAGTTGTTGCTGATGATTTTGTTGTGCTGTTTGACTTTCCAACGCCAAACGAACACGCCGAGCACGAACACGAGCCTGGACCCTCACTAGAGCTTGCATACAACGAAGAGTTAATGCTGCTTGCTTCCTCACAGCATGGCCCCTAACAAGGGCTTGAAGTCTTACCAAACCTTTCAATGCTCGTAAAGCTCGCCTAGCCTGAGAATTATCACCAAATATTTCGCTTGATCCAAATTGTAAAATGGAGTCCAAGTAGCATTTATACTTTCTTTAAGTAGTTACCAGTTATTGACAGACAAATACATTCAGGTACAATGGGTCCTAGTCTGAAATGAGATGTCAGATGAAATTGACAAAATGTTCGATTTGCCTAGTAAAAAAATCAGTGTGACGGAGTTTTGTTCATCTTAGCTGTATACACGTATGGCTGAGAATTGATAAATTTCAGTAGAACAGAGTAAAGAAGTCGGAAAGAAAAACCAAGGCCTAATTGGGGTAGCTAAAAAGTGAAACGAAACTGTTACATTACCAAAAATCCTCTAAAAGCTGTTTGGATGCGGGTGGCGGCCCATTCTTCACTCATATTCTGTTGAACATGAGCTGCATCCTGCACTTGAAGCGAGATAGAAGTCGAACCAGAAGCATCTGCATCTGGACGGATGCTTGCATCTACAAATGGGGGAGTAGCATTCTGATTGAACTCGTCTTGAATTATGTCGGCACCAATCTCAACTGGATGCTTTCTCTGTTGTCTGACCTTTCGACTTCTCTGCAAAGTCCACCAAGGCACAAAGCCACAAACTATGAGATGCAATATGTATGCTAATTTACCTTAGACAATTACTGTAATTAAATTGGTAACAAAGGGCCAGCGAATAAACCCTAAACCAAACCAAAAAGAGCCTGAAGTCCCAACCAATTAGGGTTGGCTAACTTGGCTACATGAATCCATTTTTTTCATTTAGCTCTGTCGAGGGCATCATGTTCCATGATATTCACAAAAATCAATATCCTATCAGTAGCACACCACCACCACCACACAATTGTTGCTGCCGCCACCATCACTATCACCAATGCACCACTACCATTGGCACCACCATGTTTTGATTACCCTTACCGTTGTCGCCAAAAGTTCCCAACATATCTACTGCAACAACACAACTAGCACACCATACCCCACAATCACCTCTTCCACCGCCACCGCCACCACTGAGACAAAAAAAACTCACCTTAGAACCACCGGCACCACTGCCAATGTTGTTGCCATCACTAGCACCACTATAGAATTAGCCCACCACCGCTACAGATGCCACTACTAACTCACTCTTCCACTCGCTGCCACCACCACTCCGTCGCCACAATAGAACTAGTGGATGAGAATGCTACATAATAAATATAATCCATTGCTTAAAATTCTTTTACGTATCAAACAAGTTTGACTTCAACGGTATTACTTTAGGACATCACACCAAACCAGTTTCAACTTGAAAATTCAACATTCAGTTTCATCAAACAGCATTAATGAAAAAAATTGCTAACGTTAATTAAAAAAAATAGCCAACTTTTTCAATGCTCCACAGGATTACCACTTAACTGTTACAGATATGCATATCACACAAAAAACTATGCAACCACGATAATTGACATGTTGTCCACACGAGCCCAACAATTTTTCATAATTTCTTGTACAATGTGCATATGTACATACATACTGGACTAAATGTCCAATGTTGGCTGTTTGTTGATGTACTCCTTTCTCCAAGCTTATATCAAGCTAAATGCATGAAAACAACTCAAAGTACCCATTCAAAGAGAAGCACTTCTAAAGATGTAAGAAGAAACAAACAAACTTCCCCACCCCAAAAGAGAAAGGTTAAAAAAAATTAAAATAGCAGCACTTCAAAGCAGATGCTGTTAGATATAAGATGGGAGATGTATTTATCATCAAAAGGAAGTAAGGAAGGAAGATGAGAGTAAAAGCATCATATTCTAAGTATGTAACCATGTTATTTTTGGGATGGGTCACAACAGAGCCCACACTTGAGAAATGGAATAAAGTCATCCTACGAAGGAAAAAATAGAATAGAAAAATGAATACCCACATTTCCATCCTTCTCCAAAGACTGTGACTTCTCTGATTTATTTAAACCAATCAATGCCTTGATCCATTTTCCAGAGACACCCATGGTGAAATAACTCTTGTTGTACCAGCTTCAGACCTGCCACAGCAAAGATTCAAAAACTCAGTACATGAACTGTGCTTCTCATATGTATACCTAGTTAGCAGTGGAACTGTGAAAGAGAAAAAAATAAATACAAACAGTGGAATGACAGATAATAAAGCTTCATAAAAGCAACCTACATTGTGGTTAAATATGTTGCTCAGATGAAGAAAAATAAAATTACTTTGATGAAGCAGATGAAATCTGAGTTCCTCAAACACGGACAAAAGGTGTGAAACCAACAACTAATGGTTGAGGCTCATTAGTTAGATGGGAAATGGTTAAACCACAAATACTGTCTATTGTAATCATCAATCACACAACACAAATGCCTGGTTTCAACAAATAAAATAAAATATAGATAACCATTGAATTACTGGCAAGAAGTCTCATGAAGATTCAAAACCTCTCATACCCCTAAGTTCTTCCCTACGTCAGAGTTGTTGCTAAATCTAGATCTCCCCAGCTTCTAAACAACCTGCACCTCCACGTGTGCCCTACCCAATTGTCACCCTTAACAAATAGTACTTGTGCTTACAAAATTCTAAAATTCAACTCTAAATCTGGCTTCAGCAAGAAGGGAAAATGTTTTAGCAAAAGCATATAAAGCAACAGAAATACATGCATATCGACCCCAAATTTTTTTTTGGTAAGTATTTAAAATTTATTGAAAAGGCATCAAGGGGAGCCACCCATGTACAAAAGAAAGCGAGGACAAAGAAAAAGGTCAGAGAAAAAAGGACCTATACCCGAACATAACTCGAGACCGTTAGAAGTCAAAATACACGACAAAGAACTCAAACACGGACCCTACAAGCTGACATATTAGAGGCACGACCATCAGCAAATTTGATGCAAAATCAAGATATGTCATGACTCATGCTAATAACCGCCCACCAAGAGTGTTCAATACCCTCTCAAATAGTTATATATACTTTTCACATATTCCAATAAACTTTTTACACCTTAAACACTGCCCAATTGGCTGTGATTATCATTTTCCAATCAGGATCAATCCCTTCATGGAAAGGCAAATTGTTATCAAACCCATGTGCACCTTGAACTGTGATTCGACAAAACACAATTACTCTTCCTATAATAAGGTCCATGACTAATCATCTGGAAAATTTAAGGTTAGTTTGGATCATGAGTTCACCGTACTTAAAGAACTACCACATATGTATACTGCTCAAAGAATCATACTCCCCATCTTCAGTTATCTGCAGCTCAAAGAGTATATAATATGCTAATAAACATGATTACATTTCAATCACGGATTCCTCAAAATGTAAATTGAAAAATCAACGCCAGCTAAATCCCAAGAACTTGAACAACGCAAATCGACAGATCATGGAAGGGAAACCGACTATACACAAAGAAAAGCATCACATTATCTCAATGACGAGCATGAGCATAAGCACACGCAAGAACATTAGTCGATTCACCTGAATTGCCAGGCGCAATGAGAGCACCTTTTTCGATCAATCAATCGAAGAAAAAGGGTCGCATCGAAGGCAGCATCTGGAGCTCATCTTTCACGACTGCGATGATCCGATTCGAATCGATTGGTTGCCTGTTTTTCTGGGTTTCTCACTCTAAAAAACGCGTGTGTTTTCTCTCTCATCACCAACCTTTCGGGATTGATGAAGCTGATGGAAACCAACTCCACAGAGGACGCAGGCTGGGGGAGTAATGAGTGAGAAGAGGGCCGACGGCGTCGTTTGATGCGTGTCGGTGTCAGGTTCTTTTTAACGTTTTGATTGAAACCGTTTTTCCCTTGATTTGTGTGGACTTCGGCGACAAGCATTCGTAGTGCACGTACTTTACCGAATATCGCGTTAACAACAATCAACTGCTCCTAATAAAATAAAAAAGGGAAATGATTGAATTCTTACTTTTGTAAGTGTATTTTTGCACTAAAAATATGCTTGCAGGAGGACGACGTTAACAAAAAAGGGATTGACAAAATCAGCAACCATAAAAAAAGAGAAACAAAAATGTTTTTGTTGATATCAAAATTCTAATGCACAAAAACTTATATCATGTGCAATGAATAAGATTTTTATGTATTAGAGTTTGGCACAAACAAAAACAGTTTTATCATTAGGAATATCCACCACCATGTAGACAATCGCATCTGTCGTTGTTTTAGTCTGCTTTAGTTTTCCCAAGATTGTTTATGGAGTTATTAGATCGAGTTATTAGATCGAGTCGGGTGCATGCCTCTCCGGGTTTTTTCAGTGTATTATATTTCTGTATTTTGATCATCAAATGTTTTTTAATATTAATGATAGCGATCCAAATTAAAGTTTCATCCCCAAGTGTCACTGCTTTTAAGTTTCCATCCGCCCATATTTTTTCCACTTATGATTCCGTCCTCGCTCTTTTTTTATGCCAATAATGCCCCTATATTTTAGGCTATGTATGTGTGTGTATATATATATATGTATATATAGCAACGAAAAAGGGGATGAAAACTTAATTCCTCTCGTCCCACGATAACCTAGCGATTGATTCCCCCGCTGATTTCGCATGCCAATCCCAAAATTGTTGCCAGAGATCCCTATCATCCTCATGCAATTTCCTAAACCAGTAATGGAAACCATTTTCAATTTCGGATGCCTCAAAATCCCCAAAAATTCAAGAGCAGTCCGTTCGTCCTCCATCGTTGCGGAATTCGGAAACAAACAACGGCCCATGCAATCCACCATTCAATCCGAATGGCGTTTTTCCGGAGAATCCCAAAACGCCACAAAATGATCCAGTCCTTCTTTGCTGAAAAACCCGCCGGAGAATAAGGGGATGAAATCGGCATGGTTAGATTTCATAAGTCTTTCCTTTAAACCCATCGTAATTTTTTGGGATACTCGGATGGAGGACTAAAATTCCATGTTTATGGAATTTTTTTTTTTTGAATTGTGTCTTGTTCTGTTGTTCATATCTCTATTCCATGTTTTATGCTAAATATGTTATGAATATCAAGCATATTGTATGGTAGTTGGTTTATTGTCATAGGACAGGTCAAAATTCAATTGGTTTATTGTTTCGAATTATGCCATGTTTATTAACAGGAGATTTGAGACCCTTTTGTTTTGGCAATTCATGCCGGCCTACTCCGTTGCCGGAGCCTTTGAGCACATGGTCATGTTCCAGTCGACACCCTCAAGACTCGTATGCAGACCATTGGGCCGTCTGCTAGGCTGTACCGCGGTATTGCTGCCATGGGCATTGCACGCTGGATCATCCCACACCGTTTACTTCTCGGTTTACAAGTGATTCAAGAAGTCTTTGGATTTTTCGAATGGTGGTTCATTTGGTAAATTATTTGTAGTTATACTGGGTTTTCAATCATTTCATCGTAAAATATTTGTATCGTTTACCATGAAGTATATTTGAGCATAACTTAAAATTATTAAATTGGTTGTGTATGTTGCACACACATTGCTTGGAATATTTACTAGCAACTGTGACTTCAACAATATTGGATCATAGTCAATTGATCACAAATTTTTTGAAGTCTTATAATGAATTATGATTTGCAACCATATTTTATGGAACATGGATTATTTTTCATCAAAATTGGAATTGATCAAGATAACGTGATAAGTTGATCATGTTTTTTTATGTATCGATCATGTTCAAATGTTCATGTATTTTCCACAAAGGTGGTGTGGAGTATTAACTAGCCCAGTATGATAAGTCAACAATGGATAATGGTAAATTGACCGTAATTGTTATAAAAACTTTCTAAAAAATATTTTTTTCAATCTTATTTCATGAAACATGGTTAAATTACCATCAAAGCAGATAGTTTCATGAAAGAAGACGACTCTTTAGAGTGTGACTAAACTCCATATTTGGAATCTTATATAGCCCTTTGAACTTAAAATAATGTTTGCAATTAAGCCCCGTTCTGCTTTCTTCCAAAACCTTCTTTTTCAAAAAAGAAAGTAATTTCAAACTAAAATATAACGAAAATGAAAAATATTTTTTTAATTTTTTTTGCACCGTTTAAAAGATCTCAATGAAATCTATCAAGTAAATCCATATTGGTAGAAAAATTATTTGCGTAAATACATAATTTTTTTACCTTGAATTACCTTCTTTTTCTTAAAGTTCTTTTTTTTTTTTTTTGAAATTGGAATGGCCTCTTGATGGAAAGAGAAAGAAGAAATTAAATAGGCATCCTATATGGGAGACTTATTTAGGTGTTCATCCATGTGAGTTTGAATACTTAAGTCTCCATCCTCAAATTGCATTCTTGCCCAATTATACCCCTAGTTATATACTGTATATTAATATAGATATAGATCGATATTGTTTATTGTAGGAGTAACTAATTATCCTTAATTGCCGCCGCATGTGCCCACTCTCTCTCCTCCCTATCTTCTCGATCCTAAATTAAAAACCCACATGCCCACTCTCTCACATCTCCCTCTTCTCCAATTTCAGGCAATTCAAATTCACCAAAATCGAACGGATGGCAATAACCATTGACTCACTCCACGGTTGAAAGACCAGTAGCGAGACCAAGAAGGCAGCCAATAAGCAGCAACGCCCACCCCGGCGGCGCTGCTATCAGTGAGGATATCATCGATCCTAACCTCGCTGCTGCTGCCAGCCTTCATTCCGCTGTTATATTTGCCGCCTCCACTCCTGGTTTTCTAACGGGCCGTGGATGGCCCACGTTGTTAGAGCATTCCAGTGCTACTTGCGCATGTGTCTCTCCATCGGCGGAATCATTTTAAAGACATGCATGTAGCTCCGGCCGCCGGTAGTGGTCGCGCTCTTACACCGCCCACGCCTTGCCGCCGTTGCCCG
>BPLS01000443.1:160018-183907 GCA_019656275.1 Rhododendron kiyosumense
TTTTGTCACTCAAAAGTGTTCGGTGTTTTCAGGGCTGTAATCTCTTAAGATGATGATGGGAAATGAGAAGAGTCAGTTGACTTACTTTAGCTTCAACTTCAACATTGGGCTGTACAATCTTTCTCCTCTTCTAGATCTTCCGGGTACTTCACTATAGAGCTTTCACCTCCATGTATATTCCTGCGTCATAAATAACTCTGTTAAAAGTTTCAAAAAAAAAAAAAAAAAACTCTGTTAAAGATTCGGTTAATTTTCACTACCAGCGGTTTTAGCCAGAAAGAATACATACGGCAGTGTGTTATATGCTTGTTGCAGTACCTTGAGTTCCAAATAGTTATTTTGGTTACTTTATGCATAAATGATTTTCCTAATATATTAGGGAATCAACAAATTGCCATAACAGTAAGATATTACGGAATCAAAATCTTGGCAAACGATGTAGTTCCTAAGAGCTAGAGGTGGGCACCACAAACCCGCACAATTCACAAAAGGCAGGCATTATTCCTCTTCAACCACTTTGAAATAACAAGGGTAGGGACACTTGTACCGATCACAAACTCTTCCAAAAGGATTGCATACTCACTGTCTAATTGCTCTTCCAAAAAGAATGTATTGCGTTAAATGCTCAAAGTAATCGCTCTGAAGCTCAAGCGGTCAAGCCTACAACTTATGCGCGCTAAGGTTTTTTACCATAGTGTGTTCACTAATAAAAACTTTAAATCAGATTTTCTTTGAAGGTGTACGGGTACCTAGCCCCTAGGTATCTGTACTTAGAAGTTCCCAAGGCATTAATATAAACTGTACAACAAGCTAATAGAAATTCAGGAATGAAATCGTCCTCAAAATTATTCTCCATTACGAATGAGATCTACTTTTATATGTGACCACCAGGAAACCTAAACCGAAAAAGCTTGGTAAGACACCAAGTAAAAACCATAAACCGAGTCCCATCACAAAACTAGAAGCCATAGCACCAAAGACAGAAATTAATGAAACTGTATGTGACAAAGACATAGAAACCCCATTACAAAGTCATTATTCTAAGTTCATCAGAATCCAAACTTCATTCCGGCCAATAGTAACAATCGTAACGAGTGCAATCAAAAGGTATTACTTACATGACCTCATCCCGCAATGGAAGTGCAGAATTGCTGATCAAACGAACAGGACATTGTAGAATCAAGATCTCGGCAACTCCATTTCAATCCTAAATTATGGCGAGACGGAGCTCGTGGTCCGACACAAGGGGCAGGCATCTTTCCTCTCCAACCACCGTGAAACGCACCTTAGATGTTAAACATGAAAACAAGGCAATCAAGTGATGCTCGAACCTGCCACGAACTCCTCCAAACAGATCGAACACTGCTCCTTCGCATCCTCCTTTTCTTAACACACCTCCTCCAGCCCCGTCGTATCAAGCCATCCGCTACTCACCTGATCCAACGCCTCCTCTATCTCCCTATGCCTCCTCCTCTCCTCCATCATCGCCCTTTTATACTCTTCCACGAAACTCTCGCTCTGCACGGCCGCCTGGTCGGTAGTACCAGGAAGTCCACTCCGTGAACTCCTCTGCCGGTAGGGTTATCTCCTGCAAGATAGTCAAACGTACCGACAGTTCTCTCTGGCCAGCATTGCACGGTGCGGCTTCCAAGTTGCGAAGGAAGTCCGCCTAAGCTCGTCCTGGTCGGCCAAGAGGCAGGTGGATTGGACTCCGTCGAGTGTTTGTGATTCCCAGTGGATGTTGTCGACGAGGCAACGGATGCCTTGTCGAGAGATGAAGTCGGATACGTGTAGTTTGTTGGAAAAGGGGTCTGCTCCCACACGGAGAAGCCTTGCACGGTGTAGCCAACTGTGGGGTCAGAAGAGCGGAAGTTGGCAATGGCCTCGAAGAGGATGGTGTTGGGGATTCGAATGCTCAAACCCACGATCAACACACACACAATCGAAGAACAAATCAAGAACAGAAAACAATATAAAGCAAGAAAAGAACAAGACATAGAGATGACGTGGTTTCGACTTAAGCTGATTGCTTAATCATACGTCCACGGGTGCTGGAGTGTTTTATTATGATAAAAATATGTTAGAGTTACAAAAGGAGGCAGCTCTAGTTTTGCTTTTATACTATAAGCATATAATGGACCGAAACCCTAAAAAAGGCTGATCCACACACATCTCGGTTCGCGCTCAGCTTAAATAAATTTCATCCTAATAGATGGTGATGAAGAAGTCGATCCGACAGCCCATCGGCATGAGCTGGTAGCGGAAGAACGTACTGATGGGCGGAGATGCGGACGGTGGAGGGGTGGTTTGGGGAGTTGAGGGGTGGCACTGGTGGCCATCTTGGTTGTGACATCTTTGATTGAGAGAGAGAGAGAGATGCAGAAAAGGAAACGAAGGAAAAGGTTTTTTTTTGATGGGTTTTTAGTGGTGCCCTAAGGCAGATGAGATACACTTTCTCACGGTCCCTATGTGAACAAGGTGTTTACGGATCGGCGCAGTCTCAACTGTCCATTCGCACAATTAATGGCTGAGATTCGTTTTCAATAATGACCGATCACAGAGAAAAGTTTAATAAAATCTAACACTTTTGGACGGCAACTATTCACTTCCATAAACTTTTTTACGAAAGTTTCCGTAAAGAAGTTTTTCTCAAGGAAGATACTACGTATACATGTAGACTAGTGGTACGTATATAGTCCTGATTAGGAAGGGTTTGAGGAAGCTTATATCTGGTTCTAATAGGTAAGGGTTTGCTGCTCAATTAATCTGAGTAGTTTCCTATTTTGGGGGGGTTAGCTGGGATTCATGTTGCGAAAATTGAGGAGTTTAATTTCTTTTAGGTTCCGTTTTGTTAAATTTTTTATTTTTTAAGTAATTCTAGACAAGATCTACTTTTATATGTGACCGCTAGAGAACCTAAATTAATCAAAAAAGCTCGGTAAGACACCAACAAACAAACAAAAATCATAAACTGAGATCAGAGTTAACACCAAAGACAGAAATTAAGTGGAATAAAATGCAACTGTGACAAAGACGCGGAAACCCCATTACAAAGTCATTATTCTAGTTTCATCAAAATCCAAACTTCCATCCCTCTAGGAACAATTGTAACGATTTTCCATCTCTACACGACATCGTCCCGCAACGAAAGTACAGAAAATTGCTGATCAAAAGAACAGGACATTGCAGAATCAAGATCCCGGCAACTCTATTTCAAACCTTATGTACGGCGAGTCAGAGCTCGGCAACAGGGTCCGACACAAGGGGCAGGCATCGTTCCTCTCCAACCACTGTGAAACGCACCTTAGATGGTACACATGGGAACAAGCTGGCAATCGAGCGACGCTCGAACCCACCACGAATTCCTCCAAACAGATCGAACACTGCTCCTTCGCATCCCCCCCTTCGTAACACACCTCCTCCAGGTCTGTCGTATCGCGCCATCCACTGCTCACCTGATCCTCCAACCCCTCCACAGGATAAATATCAGGTGTAATGACGCCTAGGGCAAAGCCCACCCCCCTCTCCCTCCTCTGCCCCAAAATCGCGGCTGCAAACTCTATCTCGAAATTCTCGTCCGACGCTGCCTGCTCGTCGTACCAGGAAGTCCACGCCGCAAACTCCTCTGCCGGTAGGGTTATCTCCTTAACGATGGTCAAATCCACCAAGAGTTCTCTCTGGCCAGCGTTGCACGGCGCTGTTTTCAGGTCAATAAGGAAGCCCGCCACCCTGTGGTTCAGCTCGTCCTCGTCGAATAAGAGGGAGGCGGATTGGACCAGTCCGTCGTGTGTTCGTGCTTCCCAGTGGATGTCGTTGAGGGGGAAAGGGATGAAGTCGGATACCGCGGAGCCAATCATATAGTAGTTTGTTGGAAACTTTATTTCGCTCCGCGAGGAGAAGCCTGGCATGGTGCGGCTGTCCGCAGGGTCCGAAGAGAGGAAGTTGGCCGTGCAGTTGATGATGATGACGAATTCCGACTGTCCATTGGCAACGGCGTGAGCTGGTGGTTCAGAGGGCGGAAACTGATGGGCGGAGACGCGGACGGTGGATGGGTGGTCGGGGGAGTTCAGGGGTGGCACTGGCAGCAATCTTGGTTGTGACATCTCGAGAGAGAGAGAGAGAGAGAGAGAGAGAGAGAGAGAGAGAGAGAGAGTGTCTGATGCAGAAGACGAAGGAAGGAAGGTTATTATTTTTATTTTTATGAGATTCTTAGTGGTGCCCCAAGGGATATATACTAATGGTAGGTAGTCCTGATTAGGAAAGGTCCTGAAGGTTTTAGTTTAGGAGGGTTATCTGGTCCTAATAGAAAAGGGTTTGCTTGTTGATTAATTACTCATTAATCAGTGGTTCTGGAGGATTACAAATTCATGCGGGCCTCAAAAGTTAAAACTAGATATTTGAACACCATGTGAATATATGATCAACGAAAAGAGATTTGGGGTGCCTCAAGACCACCCAATAACTTTTCTTGCTTGTGGCTCAATTAATCGATCGAGTAGTTTCCTATTTTGTGCAGTTTGGGGTTGGCTGGGATTCGTGGGAGCTTATTCTTCAGTCTAGTAGTTATTTTGTTTGGACGAAAAGGTATTAAAATATGTAGCAAATAAAAATACTATAAAAAACAGAGACGAAATAAAGATTCCTTGGCTGATTGGGACACTTTTATCTGGGAGTTGGGTCCCAGTTTATGATTTTCAGATGCTAAGGGGTTCGGCTAAATAAGCCAAGTGGCTTATTTTTTGTCTTTATTCAAATTTTTTTCTATCACTTGGCTTATTGAATTTTTTAGAGATTATTGCATCTTCACGACAAGAGGTATCTAAAAAATTAAAAATTTTAACCGAAATCCAATTTTTTTGAATAAAGACCAAAAAATTGGCTTATTGACTTAATTTAGTCTATATTAAAAAAAAATGGATTTCGGTCAAATTTTTTTACTTTTTAGATTCCTCTTGTCGTGAGAATGCAATAATCCCAAAAAAATTTACAATAAGCCAAGTGATACAAAAAAAATTTGAATAAGAACAAAAGATAAGCCAAAATGGCTTATTTAGAAGAACAATGCACATAAAGAGAGAAAGTTATTCACGGCGGATCTTCCACGCAATCTCAACCATCCGTTTTGAAAAATAATGGTTGAGAATTAAGGTATATTTTTAAAATATTACCAATAATAATTGTGTGCCGTAAATTTTACGGTTTTCATAAATAAAATGGTCTCGCGGTGCTCTTATTCTATTATTGTACCTCACCATGCGCAATTATTTCTGCCGATAAGAAAAAGAGTTGGCTCTCCAACTTGACAAATCATCAATATTAAGTGTATAATATTTCAAATTTGCAAGAGATAAATAAATTGATTGATAATGAAGTTTATTTGAAGATTCCGTTGTGGTATACATTTTCCATTGCTTTGAATGAAATACGCCCTCTGTCCTTTTTTAAATGTTTACTACAGTCCTGCGTGTCATTTTCAATACTCCCTCCATCCCTTTTTTATAGTTCAGTATTTTATTTTGGGCTGTCCCTTTATAAGCGTCCATTTTGTAAAGTTAGTGGGTAAAAATTGGTGAAATTTTCATTTTGCCCTTAAAAGTAGATTCTATTTTGAAAAGTTAGTGAGTAAAAATGTAATGATGATATTTCCATAGAGGGTAAGGAGGAAAAGTGGATGTAAAAATTGATGTGAAAGATGTAATGATGATATCTTTTTAATAAGTTAGAATTACGAATTATATTAGATGATTCATATATTGCATTTTCATGTTCTCTCTCTCTCTCACACGAGGGATGGAAGAGAAGGGGCCGACATTCTTGCTGTTTCGACACCACTCTTGAATGGGACGGACTGAGTTGGCAGGACCTAACTCCAGTGGGCTTGCTATAACTCCATTTTGGAGCTTTCGTAGCTAGTCGGAACTTATTAAAAGTCCGGTTCATTTCTTTTTTCCCAAATCAACCTTTTGAACTTACCATAAAAGTATCTCCATGCAGAGCGGCCGAATTGACCGTTTATTTCGGCAATCGACCGCTCGAAATTTAACCGAGCAATAAATGATTTAGATTTGTATGTATTTACATTCGATCTGAGCTATCCGTGACAAAATTAACAACTAGATTAGCCGTTCTGTTCCCTCTCGGCAGAGAGCTGTCGAGCAGCATCCTTGAGTCCCAAGTCCTGCAGTACTGTCGTAGTGAAAGATTGGTAAACATAGATATGTGCTTGGCATGTAAAAAAGTGGTGTATACTTCAAACAAGTCCTCCATCTTAGACTCTCAAGACACATCACCGAAGTAGATTCTTGCGAGTGGTGCAACCATATTAAAGAGGAAGCGTGCCATGTGCTACGTGATTTGCCTCGTGCCCAGGTTTTAAATAGCGTTAGCGGTGTACATGCGGACATATCAAACAACACGTAGCGAGAATCAGGTGCAGTTTTCATGTACTTTTTTTGAAATTAATTTTGGTGCCCGATTAACTTAAGTGGCTGTATCGTTACGTAGTGGCCTTACAAAGCAGGCGAAAAATTGGATACAAAGCAATAAGTAGCGGGAATCAGCCGTTACGGGTGTGAATTTTTAGTAGACCTGTATATATAGAGAGGTGGCCAACATGCATAGTACCGCAGGTTCCAAAAATCGCTACGTAGCGACCCATATTTAAATCCATGTCTCGTGCCATTGATATGTTGAATGCTTTGCATTGTTTCCGATTTCAATGCTCACGCAGATGGCACTTGTGGATCAAGCATATATGATCTCTAACCATCCTCTTGGTAATCTAGCTAGTTGACGATTGCAGGTTCCTCGTTAAGGATTTTAAACTTCGACTATCAAGCACATATATACACTGCGTGCGATGTCAAAAATTGTGCGGATGCTTTAACTGGTCTTTAATATATATATGCCCATTTCAGTGGGGGATCTCGATCGATCCATATTATCTATCTTTACATTGCATTACTCTTTATTTTTAACTTACTTTACGAAGGACTCTAGCTAGCTAGAGGGTTACATAAATAGTCCAGAGATATTTTGGGTTAGTTATTTTCGAATGTTATTGCACTTTCATTAATCAGAGAGAGAGAGAGAGAGAGAGAGAGAGAGAGAGAGAGAGAGAGAGATTTCTAGACTTCAGTCTACACATTCCCTGTACCAATGTCATTGTCGACCGATCCCAACAGAATCCAAAGATCAGCTTATGATGATTTCTTTACTTATCCTCTGTACCCAGAGAGAGAGAGAGAGAGAGAGAGAGAGAGAGAGAGCACTATGAAACTTCACTATCCCAGCCAGCTATAAGTCGCAAAGTTCCATTTTAGCCTCTGAATCTCCGGTTGACACTACTCTATTTGTCCTGTTTCCACTTCAATAGCGTTGCTTTGATCCTTTTCACTCACTTATATGGACTATAGGGAATGCACACGTATTTTATAACTAATTATCAATAATCACCTATTCGATCGTTAGGGTAGAACCCTTTCATATTATGAACTTAATTATATGCTTTTTATGATCAAAATGTTAATAATGACGGGTCCGGTCATATATTAGCATCTCCAACCCATGGTTTCAAATCCTATGTGACGTACAAACGATAACTTTTTGATATCGAAATTCTCCTTTTGATCCAACCCTAAGGTTAAATGCACTGCAAACTCGACGTGAATATTGGCTCCATACCATTGGCTTCAGATTTGACTCATTGTATCGATCATATCTACTTTCGGCATTTTTGGATTTAAAAAGTAGTTTTTTATTCTTTAATTCGACACATCGTATCAATCATAAATGTTTATTTATGTCAAATTTGGAAAAAGGCAAAATGCCACATAAAGCCTCAAATTTTTTTTGGCATCTCTATCTCTAATTTGAAGCCATGGGTTAAGAGATCAATTTTCATAACTACGGTCAATACGGTAACGAATGTGTAGTGGAGTGAAATATCCGAAGGTTCAAAAGGTTCGGCTGGGTAACAAGGGACGCGCTATGTTATTCTTAGTCGATTAGTTGTCTCAGTCCATCTGTATCCAGAGGGACCCAGACACATCATTTGTACGTGTTATCCGATGAATAAAAAGATTCTAAGAACCTGGCCGAGCTACGATGTATTAACCGAAGGATGTTATACACGTTTCGTTCGGATAACTTTACTCGCTCGGTAAACTGCACCATCTGATGTTGGTCGTTTCTTCAGTCATGATGGCTTCGCTCAGAAACCGCTCCTCTGGAACCTTCTAGAAGCTTCCAAGGATACGTGGGATAGCTTCTTTGATGGGCGAAGTGACATCTCTAATTAATGTGACCCCTCTAGCCCTGACTGGGCGGCTCCCCAATCCCCAACAAGCAGCAGTCAATTAATGTCTCTGACTCGTGACGTCATCCGAGTGTAACCTAACACGTGGGTGGCAGGGACAGCCTGTTCCACACTCTCCATCCTTGCCTATAAATAGACAAGGACCTCCTCCAAGATAGAGGTTGAGATTTCTAAACACTAATCTTCTTCCTTCCAAGCAAATTTCTTACTAAACCTTTTGTCTTTAAGCTCCTCTTTCTGACTAGATCGTCGGAGCTTCTTCCCGGAGGAACTACCCCCTCAGGTTCTGCAGGTACACAAAGACCGACGCCATATCCCTCGGTTCAAACGAGTCAAGACGGTCAACAAGAAATCAGCCCCCCATAGAATGTGATGGTATCCAAACATTTTTGTGGATAATTTCAATTAGTTTGCGCGCACTTTGACTAATCTTGATAGATCACTCCTTCCACCTACTAGGGTGGGGATTCAATTAAATCCGGTGTGAACCGGCCTTGAAGAAATTGGTAGCACATAAGGGAGAATCCTAAATTTTAGGGGAGAATAAACCCCTACATTTCAAATCTTTACCGCTAGGCCAATCCTTTTTAGCTCGATTGTATCCAACTATGGGGCACGATAAGTGTAATGTAAGACGTGTCTTTTTCATGAACATTACTATGGTAAATGAAAAACAATCTATCTCAGAGATTAATATATAATTAAGAAGGAAATGTGAAAAACTCAATAAACGAAAAAAAAGAAACTAATGACAGAATAAAATAACAATAAGAAAGACCTGCAACACCTTGTGCAGTTATTTTACCTCATAAATGAATAAAATTAACAGAACTACTTAACCTAAAAAAAAAAACCAAATAATTTATATGCTGCTACAATTCAAAGTATCGACTGTAGAGTTGACCTCCAGCAGAAGTTATTTTGTGCCACCACCAAACTTTAGAGTTTAGACCTAAACGGGCCATCCAGAGCCCCACGATCAGTCAAAGTATCAAAAGTCAATCAATCAAACGTTCACGGGCTCACACAGGAACATGAGAGATGATGCGGACGCGCCACCGGCCCTACCCCCCCACCACCGCCGCCTAACCTCTCGTAATGGTCAACGCAAAACAGCGAAATCGATAGGTCCACCTCGTGCCGCCTCCACACCCTCCTCGCCGCCTCCGCATCACCACCGGCGCCGCTGCCCGACCGGAGCCTCTTCCTCCTCGAGAGCCGGGTCAGCACCGGCCGCAGGCACGCGGTGTAGAGCCTCCGGTACCCGCCCAAGGCCTCCACCACTGGCCTCACGCCGGGGGGCGGTGGCGGAGACACGTGGCGGAAGCAGAGGTTCTCCCAGAGCCAGTTGCTCCGGGCTACGGATAGCCACAGGCGGCAGACACATGCCGCCGCGGCTATTGACCGGCCGTCGAGCCGCTTGAGTATCTCTATGAGGATGTCCATGTCGTCGTTGATGCAAAACTTGGACCTCTTGTTCCCTTTCTTAATTTCTACTAGTTGCACCATCTTTAGTTTCTTTAGAGAGAGAAAGAGAGTTGAGAGAGAGAAAGGGGGTAATGTGTACGTCTTTGTAGGGAGTGAGGGAATAGGGATGTTGACTTAGCTAGAGAGAGAGAGAGGGGGGGGGGGGGGTATCGAGGAGGAGAGAGAATGAGGCCAAAGGAAAAGTTCCAAGGGTGAAACGGAGGACTGGAAACAATGCTGAGTATATCAGATGTATTATTAGGGTCATTTGTATGTATGGAGTACTTTGTATTGGGTGGAGGGACGTGTTTGTTTTGTTGTTTTTGACGTTTGTTTGAATACTTCAATGACGCCCGTTGGTGAACTAAATGGGAACGTTGGAAACCTAGCTACTGTATTAGTTTAGCTTTGCATTTGCATGGATGTTAGCCTCTCTCTCTCTCTCTCTCTCTCTCTCCTCTATAATATGTGTGTGTGAGCTTGTTTGTATTTGCATGAGGTGGGGAACCACTTCCACTTGACCGTATAACCTACTGTAGAGGGGTTAAAGGTCACATGCATGTATGTGTGGTGTGGGAAAGATAGTAATTTAATTTACAATGCGGGGAGGACTGCATTAAGGTCTAAATACTTACCAAAAATGGCATATATTAAGGTCTAAATAAGTAAAGAAAATTTGAAGAAATAGGGAACGTCATATCACAGCATCTTATATAACTTTTCCAAACATATCCTAAGCATCCTATGTACCTATCCAACCAAATTTTATGGGTTGATCATACGAAACCATGACAATAAGTAATAAGTTTACATGATGGCTGTAGCTGCTGTTAGCTGTGGTTGCTGCTACTATTTCCCTCGGCTGTTGCAGTACTTCTATTTTGCTGCTGTACAGTTGTTGTTTCTGTTATAACTTTCATACGGTTTACTGCTACTGCGAAGGTTTACTGCTACTGTTCAACCTTGTTCCGTGAAGTGCAGGACACTTCCAAGCACGATAGCTTCTAACTACTTATGTTGTTGCTGTTGCACCTATTCTCTGATATGATGTCCGCTGCTACTTCGACTGGTTAACTGCTATACTACTGTAGGGTGCTCGTGTTTGATGTTGCAGCTGAATAGATTGATAATGCTGTTATAGGGTGATCCGTGTACCCAAAGTCAGGGCATTGTTTTCCTTCCCTCTTCTAGATGGATTGGAAACATTGTACACCTTATAGACCATGTAGCCTTTTGGCATTAGCAATTTTCTTTACTTTTTTTGTTTCGTCTTTCTTTTCCTCCTGGGGTATGCCCCTTGTAGGCTGTATATTCGATTAGTCTTTTTTCAATTTCAAGCTGGTTTAACCAAAAAAAAAAGTTCTAAATGTTTTTAGCCTCAACGGCAGCAAAAAAAATCCTTAGATTTCTTCTGGAGTTTTGTTCGAGCATTAATTTCAAAACTTCGAGATTGGTTGAAAATGTACGTAAACCAGCCCCAACATTCATTTATCCGAACAATATTGCAAAATGGGGACCAACCTAGGCAAAGTGTAGACCTTTTGGATGAGGGTCAGAGAGTAGCCATTTGGTTGTCTCACGGGGTTGGACTTTGGTCTAAGATGGAAAACCCCAAATTCCTATGAGACAAAAAGCACATATTCATATGGACTTAAAAACAGGGCTTTGAATTGACGTATGATCTTTATGATACCCCACATATTTAGGAGAGAGAGAGAGAGAGAGAGAGAGAGAGAGAGAGAGAGAGAGAGAGAGAGAGAGAGAGAGAGTTGTATGGATGGTTGTTTTGTATTGTGTTGGACTTGTTTCTTGGAAATATTTAGAGATAGTCATAGTACATATATGCACTGATTCGGTGATTCCTGTTGGGGGGAAGTTGATAATTGCAAGATTACAAAAAGAACCCCGTAAAATCTGCAAAGCAATCTTTACTCTTTCTATTTTTCTCTCTTCACAAACTCACTAGCTCCCTCAACCTCTACCATATGTATTTTGTTGTTGTAGAATATGCGCCCCGTACCAACAGGTCATTAATACACTTCTAAATCAATGAATCTAAACAATGGATTGAACTTTCAATAATGTGCATATTAGTTTGATTTTTGGGACACCTTATTAGGTGGACTATTGGTCATAAATAACCAAGATATATAGTTAACAACGGGTAGATCCCATGTCGGATAAGAAAAAGAAAATGAATTGGTATGTAAGGATTCGTGAACAGATACTGTATAACCTAAGATTAATTTTTTGAGCCGTGTAGTTAGGCTATGGGTTAGCAGCTCAGCTGGCGCGGATCATTACACAAATTCTCTTGGTTGGGCTTGGAATATGTTGGTAGAATAACTAAAAAGTTTCTTGAAACGAAATAAAAATATCGCTAAAAGATTATCATTCGATAGTAAATTGATTATCTAGATTTACTGTCCGTTTTTCGACAACTTTATTTGTTCGCAAGTACTAAATCTCTCAGTAATTCATGATCTGGAACACATGAGTGGTACATACGGTGCAACCCCAATTTGAAAATGCATTAGTACCGGTACATATAGTAAGCTAAAACATAGTCGATGTGCAAGTAAGCTGATCCGAAACACAGGAGCTACGGAAAAAATGATCTGCTTAATGTTGAGAAAGTGCCAATATGGTTAACATAGATTATCCCATAACCCATGTGACAAGATGACAATATTAGACAACCTGCAATTTCTGGATCCAAAATATTATAGTATAGATTTTCATGATTAGAAGTCAATGACTCGATCGAGATTAGAGAAAACCATTGGAGCTTTATTTAATTCCACAGCTTCCCCTGAGAGTATTATAAGTACTACTAATTTGGAAACAATTATGTGAACAAAAATAAAGAAACAAGCAATAAAAGGGTGAGCATAAGAAGGCCAAAGCAATAAATCTCACAGAGCTAGCCAGCGTACGTTTTGGACATCATCACAAATCTAACTGCTCTCTTTAGCTCCAAGGGAGCCATTGGGGAATCTCAAGTTTGGAAATGAAAATGCTTTTGCCCCCAAATGTTTGTATGTATTCTATATGTTCTTGTTCTTCAAAAGAGAGAGAATTTGGTTAATTTGGGTATTTCCCTTTTGTATGGGGCACTTTTAGTTTGATTGGAGAAGAAATTTCCTAATTACTTACAGAATGTGAATATTTTCACATGGGAGAAACTTATTCACGGAGGGGTCGTGAATAAGCTGTTCATGGAAAATGCGCAATTTTATCCGTCTGTTTCGACATTCAACGGTTGAGATATGTTTTTAATCTTTGATCGGTAATAAATATCTATTACCGTTAATAGTTTGACTTTAATCTGGATCGCCCAAAGCACTTTTGGATGGCCGAGATTGACCTCTGTAAACTTTATTTATTAACGGAACTCTGTAAATAAAGATTTTCCCTTTTCACATACATGCACCCAAAATTTAGTGCTTTGCGAATTTTATCATTCAAGGGATATGGAGAGACACAAATCTGTCCGGAACCATTTGATGCTCTCATCTGGATAGTACTCCATCCGTTGCATATTAAGAGTCATACTCTCTCTCTTGCCATTTTTTAAATAAAAAAATCAACTACTTCCGTGTATAATTTTTCAAATTTTTTCACACCGTATTAAAGATCTCGACTTGTATTTTAATTTGGTGTGAAAAAATTCAAAAAATTATACACAAAAGTAATTGATTTTTTGATTTAAAAAATAACATGACTTTTCGCAGTAGACTTTCAATATAAAACGGAGGGAGTATGAAAGATTGGGTACGGAGATGGGCCAATCCTAGTTTAAATGGCTTTTTAAAATCTTGGGAAAGAGACGGTGAATGATTTCTTTTCCGTTTCAGAGTTCGGTGATAACAAAAATGTTGTTGACAAAGACACAGTTAGGGGCAACTCGGATCCTCTGTCCCTCTACCATGTGCCCCATCTTCTGTCCCCTTAATATTATGTTGCCAAGTTTCATCTCAAACCTCCATCTAATTTACACTCCCCCATCTCTCTCTCTCTCTCTCTCTCTCTCTCTCTCTCTCTCCCCGTCTCTGCATACTACATCCCTGCACACTCCATTACCCGGACCTGAAACTTTTCTTGCAATTGGACCCATAAAATTCTCATTCTAAACCCTAATTCGTGATATGGATGTGTAATTACAGAAATCCAAAGCCCAGAAGAAGCAAATTGCAGTAAAAGAATTACAGAAATTCAAAAACCAAAGCAATCAAATTGAAGCTTTATTGCGTTGATATGAATAAATACACAATCCAATTTACACAATTGGATTCGTGAGAAAATGTTTGGTTGCATACAAGGAGGAGGAAGTACGGGAATTTAGGAGAAGTATGGTCTTGGAATTTAGAGTGAGAGAATGGAGTGGAGGTGATTCAATTTATGGCGAAGGTTGAAAAAATTTTAGGGGAAATCAGTGTAAGACTAAATTTTGTAATTAGTCTTTATGGCCCACATGTTTTAAGTATGGCACATACGAATAATGGGTCCAATGAGATTCTCTATTATCTTTATGCCTAAGATTTTATTCTATTGGTCAAATAGCGAAGTTGTTTCCTAAATACGCTATACTTTGATGGGAAGGTAGTATCAATGTTTAATAAGGAAACCGATCCTCTCTCTGCCTATAAAAGAGCGTCTAGGGTTCCATCAATTTATGGTCATATACTAAGAGGCTAGAAAGTAAGGCAAGAGAGAGAAACTTGCTTTCCACCTAAGATTTAATGCTCTAGCGATATAATGGTTGGTTCAATTAATCACTGGATCGCTCAAGTTCCGCATTACTGAATCCGGGTACGCCTTTCTTGTTTATTTAGCTTTGGCTTAATAGTTGTTTTGTGATTATCATGATAGTTCTAAATCCTGGCATAATGTAGGTCGTTAATTATTTAACGCCATAAAGAATAAAACTTACATGTGGTATCAGAGCTTTAGATTTATGAACATCATGATCTTCCATTACAGAATAAATACAATAAAGTATTTGATTATGTTCTTCTTCAAAACAAGACCGACGAGTGTTCTGGTGCTGACTGATCGAGTCGGTTCATTAACTGTTGATGATGGCTCAGGATAAAAGTGACGTCAATATTCCATGCTCGTACTCCTCAAACAAATGCTGATCAACATACCAACAACAATACGTAATCAAACAAACTCAATAAAATAACTGAGCCATACTAATCAGTCAATTATACAAACCTTATAGCATTCAAGTATGCATAGACAATCATTCAAAACATGGGGATATAATTGTGGAACGTAGATAGAACACGAACACACTTACTTGGCATTCAGGTTGTACAATGGCGGTAAAGGGCCAACAGAGGTAACAGAGGGCGATTCTGTGGAAAGCCTAGACGGAGCCACAAGCATAGTTTAGAAGACAAAAAAAAAGGTTTGTCTTGTAGCACGACTAACAGATTTTACCAGCTAGGCTAGGTTAATTAACAATAACATAAGTATAAAGGCAATCACACTGACCTTTGAATTTTGTTGAAATTTAGTTGTGAAGCTGATCAACAATCATCTACATTTGATGGAATTCATTCAAAACAAAATAGAATCGCAAACCAAAGAAGGAAAATTTAATGGGAAACAGTGTGTTAGCAAACCAAAGTTCAAGTTCAATACAGGGCATAAGGGAAAAACTACCATCACAATTCCATGCCACTCCATTTGCCACATTTTCCAAGTTTTCCTAAAAAAAGGTAGAGAAACAAAGTTTGATTGAGTAATTTAAATAAACACGTGGTAGGCAACACAAATATAGAGTCCTCCAAAGTTTGATTGAGTAATAGAGTCGGGGGGACTACTCACAGATAATCATTTACCTCCTCAGCTCCTCTTCCTGCCTCCAACACAACCAACCAACTGTTGTTACTTGGATGTTTTTGGATGAAAAATCATGACAATAAAACCTTGTATAATATTTCATAAAGCCAAACTAAAAGAGACCCAAACTCTTACATGCGTTCGGGACGTCGCCAAACTAAAAGAGACCCACAACGGTGGGTCATGGAGTACATTGACTTGGGCGAGCTACTATTAGGGTTGGCGGGTCATGGAGCATGTTGACTTGGGCATCAATGCCTGCCACTTAATCATGCCTGAAAGCAATTCAAATAACATGAGTAGGAGTATTTGAAATCACTACATTAACTGCATTCACGCTCAATTTTTTTTCGTTTCCTAGCAAATCCCTAAACCCTATAATCAAAGGAGATGAAAAAACAGGACCGAATCAAGTATACAAAATCGAATTCACACACAAAAAAATATAGAAAACTGAAATCGGACAAAAGTTTTTACCACCACAATAAAATAGATAGTATTCCATTAAACAAAAAAAGGCCATGAGAATTTAAACGAAAAGAAAGCAATAAACCCCTTTGACCACCACAAAAACAAAAAACCTAAAGTAACAAAAACAAAAAAACTTGAAGCACCGGTAAAATTTTAAGGAGCATTGGTCGTCGATGTCGAATTAAGTTACGAGGAGGAGGAGGACGTCGGGTGGAGAGAGAGAGTGCATGCGTGTGGGAGAGAGAGAGAGAGAGAGAGAGACGAATCAGAAAATAAATTGTGGAGAGAGAGAGGACGGGGAGATTCTTACCCCAGAGAGATAAGGAAGCCAGGAAGGGAGAGGAGGGGGTCGGAGGCCGCGATGGTGGTTTCTTTATCGTAAACTTTAATCATCGCCGAAGGCCTTGTTGGCCTAGATGATGAAGCAGCCGTTGTCGGGGAAGGCAGTGGAGAGCTCGGCGATGATGAGGGCTTTTGGGATGCTCCAGATGAACGGGAAGAAGAGGAAGCTCGGCGGCCGGGTTCTCTCCTTGGATTGGACGTTTGTCTTGAGAGAGAGAGAGGGAGAGAGGGAAAGTAAGAGAGAGAAGGTGTATATTAGGGTCCCAAAGTGCATTTCAAATTTGAACGAAGGTTACCCTGGGGCTCTATTCACTGAAATGCCATTTAAGTTATAAACCCCAGGATTGCACACTATTTACAAAATATGCCATCCAAAAGTTAGTTTGTGAGAGGGATAGAATTAGGCCGTTGGATTTATAGGAATGGAGGGTTGAGATTTGTTTGAGGAAGAATATTATATTGAAAAAAACCCCTCCCTTGTTATATGAATTTTGACTCGAAGCTTTTACCAGAGTTTTTATCATTGAAATCGGAAAGGAATAGATAATAATGGCCGGCATGCATCTATCTGTAAATATGCTCGACTGGTTATGTGGTGACATAATGGGTTTATATCTTAGTATGATGTTCAAGAATTGTGAATATATTTTATATATTCACCCAATGGTTATGTGAAACATTATTGTTTTGACGGATAATCTACATTATTGTCGATTTGGTAGTCACCAAAGTGACCCAATTATTATGGTTCGTAGAATCGTCAAATTTCAGTTTTATTTGTGAATGTTTCTTTATTCGCCGTATGTCCATAAAGAAAGTTACTGATTTGATTATATATTATGGAAGATTTGGTAATCACCAAAGTGACCCAATCATAATAATTCTCAGATATCAAATCATATTATGGAATTGTGAATAATCTAAGATTCACTTAATGTCCATGAAAATATCACTATTTTGATTTGACTCTATATAAGGATATGGTTTGGGCTAAAGCAATCCAACTGGCATGTTGATAGATGTTAATCAAATTATGAAATTCTAATACCTATTATGACGAGATGTTAAAATAGTGATACTTTTCTTCTTATTTTTTCACCTAAAGTTTATGCAAAGTCATTATCTTGATTGAAATCTTTATTAAGATGGGGTTCGGTAGTCACCAAAGTGACCCAACTGGAATATTTCATAGATTTCAATTAAAATTATTGAAACAAAACGCTTATTTTATTTGATATTTATATTTATGATACAGTTGGATAGTCACCAAAGTGGCCCAACTGGAATGACTCATAAATATCAAGTTATATATGAAACTTATTCCCATTCCTAAGTGTTAAGAATAATGATTTTGCAAATCGCAGTTCTCTAGTTACATGGCTATTAGGTAGGCCCAAAGGTGCACCACTTCTAAGTAATTAGTGAATTGGAATAGGATAATTTATAAGTATTCATAATTGAGATTGAATTTGGATACTCAAAGGTAACAAACCTATTTAATTATGAACCCTTATCGATTAGTCCTATTGGTGAAAGGGAATCACCATAACTGTTAATAGTGTAACATTAGATGAACCCAAAGGCAGGTCACCGTTGCACTATATATTATTGTTTGGACAAATTTTTTTTTGTCAATTTATTGGTAACTCAAAAGCATTATTGTAGTGAGCATATATTATGTGTGCATTGTCAATATATTTGTTCACGTCTAGTCTGTTTTGTATTAATTTAAATGATTAAGTTTCTCATATTGAAAACGACAAGTTTGGTTTTATTTTTGAAACTAAATCTTGATAAAGTATTGATTCTTGAGAATTGCAAAATAATTTTATTTTTATTTTGATAAAGTTTGAATGAAATAGAAAAGACTAAGCCTTATGTTCACATCTTGTTTAAGCTGAGCACTATTATGTTTATTGTACTTAGAATGCTTGAGGATACCATTGAAATGTTATATTTGGTCTACTCAACTAAAGTACTTGAGAATTAAAGTAGAGGAAGCCTAAATGGGACATGAAGTTGGCATTATGTGATACTAATGAGTTTGCTATTTTTTTTTTTGGACTCGAAAGAGTGTAAGGCATTGATATATGTCCCTTCTGTAAATAGTTGAGGCATTACCAGAAAGTTCGCTATAAACATAGGAAATGATTCGAAAAGGAAAAGTGGTTATTAATCTTGTATGTTTCGAATCAAACCTAGTTAATTACAGTCCCTCAACTATGAAGTGATTTAATTATGAGCTACTACTTATGTTTATAAACCAAGATCAGGGAAGATTTGAAGTTATTGAAAATATAAGCCCATTGAGTTCTAAAGAATTGAATTGCAGTTTTTATAGTTTTTATTAAAAGGGTTTTATGACTTATCATTGCTATTTAAGAGTTGGTCATCATTTTTTGGTTTCTATAATGTTTACAAATTTAGTTTCCTTTGTTTGAACTAAATTTTATTGTCATGTTTTCGAGTTTTGAAACCAAATTTTATAGTGATTGAAAAATACCAATTATTGTCTTATGGTATTTTATTATGTTTGAATGAACTAAAGTTTGATGACCGTTTTATTGAAAACTCTCCTTATGCTGCATCATAATGTTAGTTTGGTTAGTAGCATCATGTATGAAAATTACTTCATCTTGTGACATTGGCGATTGAAACTATGTTTCAATCAAATATATTAAGTGATTGATATGTAACAGAAATTTTATTAATCTCTTGTGTGTGTGATTTGCATTCAGTACAAGCAAATTATATTCAGTAAGGAGTAAGTCACAAGAAATTATAGGCTTTTTAAAGTGATTTATATAGACGTAAGAAATTTCATCTAAGAGACTTATTTTATGACCTATAGATGACTTTTCCTATTATGTTAGCTTTTCTATTACATAAAGATCTCAATCAATGAATGCTAAGGTGTATGTTATTGAGATAGAAAGGGCAAATAGAAAATAGTGTAAAAGTCATGAGGTAGGACACATGTGATAAATATTATGAGAGGTCTATTCCATTTAGCATAATGTGATAGCTAAAAGGTAATCGTATGTCTGTATGGTTAAAAGTATTTTTGTAACTCCAAAATACCCATTATGTAGTGGATATAAAAATTCTTTAAAGATATCTGCATTTATGTGAATCTAATTTCTCGTAAGGCAATTTTAAATATTTCTTTTAAACTGTAGATAGGAAGGAATCTGGACTTAGGACACTTGAACGTTTAAGGTTGTTCAGCAAAGGCTAGAATATTTAATTCACATGACAGAATTTGAATTTTAGTATGAGTTATGGTGACCTTATTGGTTACTCTAGAAAATTCAAAGGGTATGAGTTTTACTATTTAACCATAGTACGACAATTATAGAAATCGGTCATTTAGATTCTTTAAGAATGGTGAAACTAGTGAGAGTGATAAACCATAGAATGTGGTCACATAAAAGTTAGGGTCTAAGTATCTTTACCCATAACTTAGAATGATGTTGTTCTTACCGTTGTTAAACACCATAATGATTTAGAATGACAATTAAGTTGTCAATTACTCCAAAATGAGATTAACACCAATGAAGAAATTGTAGAACAATAAAAAAAGATAGCATTAAGGATATCTCGAAGGCACATGAGATTGGCTATTTGCATGATTATTTGATCTATCTACAAGAATGTCTTGTTGATCCGATTTTATTTTCACAAGCCACATAAAGTGATAATTTTACTAAATGGATTAATGCCATGAATGATGAGTTTAATCAATGGAACATAATAAAGTTTGAAATTTCGTTGGATTGTCATAAGGATGCAAGAAAGTATATTGTATGTGGGTGTTCAAGACTATTTTTGACTTAAAGGACAATATAGAACGATATAAAGTCAAACTTGTATCCAAGGATTACACTCAGAAAGGAGGCATAATTTTATGGAGCCCCTCTCTCTTGTATCCGAGAAGGACTCGCTGAAAAATTATTGTGGCGTTGATTGGTAACTCTTTATGTTTGGGAGTTGCGTTTGGACGTGAAAAATAAGCTTTTGAATGAAAGCTTAGATGATGGAGTTTATATGAATCAACCAAAGGTTTCTCAATTTAAGTACAAGAGTACTTTGATACAAATTTAAGAAGTCAACTTATGGATATAAACAAGCTCCCTGCCATTGGTTTCTTATGTTTGTTGATACTATTGGTTTCTTTGGAATTAAGAAAAGAAAATATTATTAACTGGTGTATATATCCAAAGATCAGTGGGAGTAAGTTTATATTTTTGACATGTATGTTGACGGTAATTTGCTTGCTGTAAAGATACTATTGTTTGCACTAAAAAGTTTATTTCTCATGAACTTTTAAACTAAAGGTTTATGCTCACATTAAGGAAATCTGGCGATCTTGAGTTTATTAGCTGTTCAGATTCCGTTTTTTTTTTTGTTTGAAGTTTTGATAGTAGAAAATCTACTTTTAATTAATTGTTCCTATTATGTGAAGGAGCAAACAAAAGTTTTAACGTAGCTATCATTATTTTGTCCATTATGATGGTTGAATTGTGGCGTGCTTTGAGGCCATACTTCATGAATAGATGTTGGAAAATTTATTTTAGAATTTAGGGTTGTCGACACCATTACCAAGTCGCTAGGAGTTTATGATTCTGCAACCATTTTCTTTTCTAAGAAAAATTTCAGAAACAAAAGTGTCACTTACGGCATAAACACATAGCTTATGATTGCAGATCCACTAATGAATGGGTTAGTACAAAGACATTTAAGAAATATGCTAATTGAATGAGTCTAGCATAACCCATAACAGTTGAAATTTATGGACTGCAATATGATGAGATGTTATTCGATACTTTGAGAGATTTCAATTACGTGTTTCTGATAATTTCCTATAATGAACAGTGTACGTACATGTATGTGAATGATTAATAATTACAGGAATAGTCTTTGTCAAAAGACATTATTGTTGGACCTTATGAAATCGCTTCTCACTTAAAGACTATGTTAAGCAATTTGCTAGTGTTGTGGTACATGGAAGGGACTATGTCATTGTGATGTAGAACCGCCATGACTCGCACTAGTGGGTCATTTAATAATAGTATTATGATGGTGACCAAATTAAGAAGGACAGATATGGACTTATGGCGCGCCTTATGTTTACCTTGTTAAACCTACTTAAGTTTATCATATGTGCCAAGTGGGAGAATGTAAGACTAAATTTTGTAATTAATCTTTATGGCCCACATGTTTTAAGTATGGCACATACGAATAATGGGTCCAATGAGATTCTCCATTATCTTTATGCCTAAGATTTTATTTTATTGGTCAAATAGAGAAGTTGTTTCCTAAATACGCTATACTTTGATGGGAAGTTAGTATCAATGTTTAATAAGGAAACCGGTCCTCTCTCTGCCTATAAAAGAGCGTCTAGAGTTCCATCAATTTATGGTCATATACTAAGAGGCTAGAAAGTAAGACAAGAGAGAGAAACTTGCTTTCCACCTAGGATTTAATGCTCTAGCGATATAATGGTTGGTTCAATTAATTACTGAATCGCTCAAGTTCTGCATTACTGGATCCGGGTACGCCTTTTTTGTTTATTTAGCTTTGGCTTAATAATTGTTTTGTGATTATCATGATAGTTCTAGATCCTGGCATAACGTAGATCGTTAATTATTTAACACCATAAAGAATAAAACTTACAGTCAGGAGGTGGGGTTCCCCGGAACTAGAAACAAAAACGGAGGAGAGAGAGAGAGAGGCTGAGGAGAGAGGAATACATGCCTAAAGTTAATGGAGGGTTGAGATTTACAGGGGACACTTGGCAACGTAATATTAAGGGGATAGAAGATGAGGGACACGGGAAGGGGACAGAGGATCCCAGTTGAGTTAGGGGCGAGAATTTTGGACCTCTTAATATGATTCAGGCCCGTTTCCACTAAAAAATTTACATTATAATTTATCGGCGTTTGTGGAGTTGTTTAGACTAAACTAAAATTTTTTTGTCAAAAGTTAGGTTGTTTCTACTAAACTAAAACATCTAATACATTTTCTACAACTTATAGTTTAGTGAAAATTAACAAATGTGATGTTTGTAGTCCATAACTTAATGGTCAGCAGAAACGCACCCTCAAATTTAACATGAATGGTAAATTTCCCAAAAGTAACACATGCTACATTAATTTTTGGGTAAAATCCAATTCGTTTCTCTAAAAAGAAAGCCTAACATTTGAGAAATAACTTGACTATTTAGCACTTTTACCCTATTCATTTCTCTTTAGTACCTTAGCACTTTTTAGCCCCTTTTAACACTTTTAGAAAACAACTTGATTTTCTTTAAAGTTCATTAGTAGCACTTTTGGAAAATTACCCCGAAATTAGAGGGTTTGGATCTATTATGTTTTTAACACAAATACAAATAGGACACGAACTGATGGACAACAAAAAATTAAACGGAATGAATCAGGGTTGGACTTTTCCTTAATTCAAGATAAAAACTGATACCTGCTTAATATATGTCAGTCATTGGTACCTTTATTATTATTGTAGATAAAAGCGCCACAAAAAAAGTAATTGATTTTTGACACACTAATGTCTAGCTGTGCTTTTAAGACATTTTGTAATGTCATGATTTGGCTATTGTTGGTTACCTTTGAAATTTATGTGATTATTATTGTATTGAAAATGTATTCAAATGAGCAACGCTATGCTGATTATATTTTGGATTCCATGTGGGTTGACGTCATTGATAAAAAAACATGACAGGCGGGATATATTTATAAGTGCATTAATATGATACTCAAAATATGGTGACAATAGTAGTAGTGTGAAAGATTTTTAGCTGAAGGGTTTAATAGAGAAAGCTTGAACAAGATGATTTTAAGTAGGTTAGACTAGTGTCAGTATATATTGGATGTATAAGTTGAAAATGTGTTTTGACGTGAATCCATATGCTAACCCCTAGACGGAGTGAAAAAAATGTATTTGGAACGCTGTGTTAAATTTGAGTTTCGCTCATCTCCATACCCCATTCTTTCTAACTATCCCAAATTGTCATTTTGTGAATTCATCCCATACTCAGTACCCTATCCTTTCATACTATCCCAAATTGTCATTTTGTGAATTCATCCCATACTCAGTACCCCATCCTTTAATACTATCCCAAATTGTCATTTTGTGAATCTATCCCATGCTCTGTATAATAGTGATTCAACACGCCTCTAAACCATCGTCACAACTCTCCTTTTTTGACTAGCGGGAAGTTTCACCTCTGTCGTTTATCTTGTAAGATTTACAACACGAAGACCATATTTGCAAAAAATAGTTGGCTAGTTGCATTTGATTTTGTTAATGAACTTTTTAAGTGTAAAAAATACTCCTTTATTCGCAGCGAAATTAAATTCCAAAACCAATTAATTGTGCATTAACTTATGTATTCTTTCCCTCAACCCAAGCACATACAAGCC
>BPLS01000443.1:198907-220815 GCA_019656275.1 Rhododendron kiyosumense
AAGTTGGGGCTTTGGGCCATATGAATTCTAACTTAAGTCTGAGCTTGCGAAAAAAATTCCCCACTTGAGCCCAAGTTGTACATGGGATCTGTTGATGCAATTATAGGTTCTGGGAGGCAATCCTAATTCATCACGGAGAGCTTGACATGACAAACAGTTAACGATAAGGAGCTTTCAACCTTCACCATAGATCCACAAACACGAAAATAGCAAAGAATGGGGGAACTTGCTGAGTTGATCCCCTTTTACGTCTTGTTTTACTCCAATCTCAGGAGTTATTCAACGAATTTCTTGATGTAAAACAGAGAGAGAACTTATACTTAACAATAAAGATCAGGTAACTTAAGTTCTTTGTAATTGGATATTTTTTCCTCACCCTCAAAACTGCATTACGATTAGATTAACCATATGTACAATTGTTATTCATTGCAAGTTCTAGTCTGACTTCCATATTTGAAACAAAAAAGAGACAAATAAAGCGAAGAAAGAGCTTTAATGCAGTAATGCTCATGTTCAGTAGCATTGGGGCACTTTACCAGAGGCAAATGCACGAGGCGTCCGTACTATTTACGATACTTTGTTTGGTTATGAGTTCTAAAAAAAAAATTTGATGTAATGAATGGTAATGAGTGGAGAGAGAGATAGATAGAGAAATTTATTGAGAACAGTGCACAAAGTAAATTTTTTTTCTCAAAACTAGCAAGTGAACAAAGTGAAGGTTTTTCACCCAGCAGCCAACAACTGGTCAGAGAGCAACTCTGAAGATTGACCTATTTTAAGAGCGATCTTTTTCTAAAGAAGTTATATAGAGTACAGGATTGAATAAGTATCTTAAAAGCCCAGAATCTAAAGAATAAAATAAAAACCCATTTCAATTATGTTAACCACCAGCCCAATAACTGCTTGGGCTAGGGTTGAGGAAGACCTTGGGCTGGGGATTGGGCCTGGCCAACCTGGCCAACTCTCAGCATGATTCTGGCTGGTCCTCAGCACGCCCCAGCCATCCCCAGTAGCATCCCAAAGTGTCCATCAATTTAACAAATAAGAACCAGAAAATAGGGCTATCGTCTAGGCCTTCTAATAACAAAGCTTAATGTCCAAGAACCTACAACTTATGAGATTGAACTAATTGAAGCACTACACCTTCTGCAAACCCACAAAACTATTCCTTCATCTGATAGAAGTCTGACTCTAGAATCCGGATTCCACCATAAATATACGTAGGCAGCCCTAGGCCCTAGATTTTTTGAAGTTGTTTGATCCTACATCATCAAGTCCCTATGTTTCCTTCGGCAGCAAATTTATGCCTTGTTTGGATGGTATTTTGAAAAAAAAAAAATCCAACTCAAAAAACACTCATTACCCCTACTTCCAATCATTACTCTCATTTCTCCCTCCTCTCTCCAATCATTATTCTCATTTCTCTCTCTATCTCTCTCCATTCATTACCCATATCTCTAATTATTACCCTAATTCCTCTCTCCACTCATTAACCAAAACCAAACTAAAAAATTTCAAAACACCATCCAAACAAATGTCTGAGGAAGAGAATCGAGTGTCTGGGATGCTTTTTGATTGCATCGTCCTAAGCATGTTGCTCCACCCAATAATTGCAGCTCAGACACTGACGTAGCTTAAATTGCTAGTCTGCTTCAACGCAGTAAGTTTCAGGTTGAGGAGACTTGCGACTCCTTTTCTTGAAGGTAGACCGAAGTAACCTCACTAATTACATGGACAACTCATAGCAGCACATATTCAAAACGCACTAACCAGTTTTACATGCTATCTTGAGACATTCCAACTCAACCTTCCAAATGGATAATCTAGGGTTACAACTTACAAGTGCAGAGTTTATTCCTTTTCTTTATTTCACCTCAGCTATCATTATTTCAGCATATCCATCTAACACTTCGACATGGAAAGAACGTTGACCTCGAAGTTTCCAATAGCATACTTCATAAGCCCAGTGTGCTCTTTTGTTCACAAGCCCATGTCACACTTAATAAAGATTAATGTTCCTCAAACCAAAATTCAAACAAAGAAAATCAGGTTATCCACTTTGTTTAATAGATAAATTATGACAAGAAGCAAAGACAAAAATCAAACATGTTATTGTTTTTAGCAGCAAGACCCTGATAAAAACTGTCCTCCAAAAATTGATTTGTCTTTTATAAAACCCAACTTCAAATGTTCATAAAAGAAGCAGAAAGTAAAGTTAACTACTAAAAAAGATGAGTTCTCAAGACACTTCCAGAACGAAAGGCATTTTAAGTGTAGAAACTAACCTCCCTATGCCTTGCATTTTCTGCATCCTCCACATCAATTTGTTCCTTGGATAATTTTGTGATGTCATCAAGGAATCTCTTCTCAAGACCTTCAAAAGTCTGGGACAAGTGTTTATCCTCATAACCAATGTCCATATCTTCTTCAGAAGGCAGAGATCTAGGATCATGGTTGCCTTGTTTCTCCGAAGCCATTTTGGAATCTGGCCTTTGACCTTGGTAATAGGCTCTAGGTGCATCACCCCCTTGACCTGTGACTTGAACAATTTACATCACATGTAATCCCAGATCAGAATTCTGAAAAATAAATTAAACTACTTTCCAAAATTGAATTTAACTATCTCATTGCATAAACCATGCTACAAAATTCCACAACGAAGAGACCCACTAATCACAGTATAAATAAAATTCTCTGCAAACTTATTCAAACAATATTCTTCCAGCCGAACAGATTCATTTGACAACATGATTGGATGCTTTCTCCGAAAACTGAAATGAAACATAACAAAAATAAAGATATGAAAGTGAAAACCAACCAAACTAAGTGGGAAATGAACAATTCTCATGTAATTTGCATTCCTCACTGGTGCTAGTGACAAACGAATAATGGAAGATGAGGGAAACAGCTTTACAGAGATTTAAATTGGTTTTTCTTTTCCAAAGTCATAAGCAAAATGAGTGAAAAAAATCAACCTCAAAACTTTCGTCTTTAGCTCTCAGATTCCAAATGCAATCAAGAAGAATAAGGAATCGTTCAACAGTCGAGCTGAACTTTTAATTATACAGTCTTTGACTAAACAAGCTACAGAATTGGGGAAAAACCTAGATTAGTAAGTAGTGTAAGTGGTTATTGTAGGATAACAAGTCAAATTCTAATAGACGTACGTCACTATAGGTCAGCTACTAATAGATATTCACTCTCCTCAACTAAGACGATTGAAGAGGTTATCAATTTTCTAATGTTTTCCATTAAGTTACTCTTTCTGGATATGACATGGTGATAAGGTACTTTGTGTATCAATCAGAAACAAAGAAAGAGGCTCTGCAAAGGAAAACACTTCAAGATAATTCATTCTACACATCACGCCCAAGGACTGCAAGGAGCAGCAAAGATGTAAATTATGCAAACAGCTCATGTCGGGGAGACATTGACTATGCCTTGAACGTAGTTTAAATATACAGCATACTTAACTTCAAAGACAACCAAATTCTATACAGCCAGACAGGAACCTATTGCTACTGGTTTAAAGTGGTCATCTGGGGCTGGACTAACCAAGTCTGTATCCACATATACATTTTCAGGTCAACACCTATATGGAGCAACTTAAGAATAAACTTTACCCTTCTTACACAGAGAACGTGTTTAAGCAATAGACAGCAAGTATGTACCAGAATAAGAGCGTAAGCATGCTTAGCTCATCTCCGCTAACAAGAAAAGGAAATTATGCCCACAATAAATATACTGGAAAAACAAAGCACCCCTATTAACAAAAGCAACTATCTCCCTGCCCAATGAGTGCCGGATTGGGAAGCATGGGATAAGTGAAGGACCCTAACTAGTAACTTCTTACAGTGCATGGCAATGTTCTAAAAGTCACTAGGCGCTACTCAGGCGGTCGGCGACCTTCGAGCAATTAATCGGATCAATCAGTGCATATATATTAGTAATCGGTGATTAATTGTTAGTTGAACCTAATCGGATAGGCCCTGCCAGCGATTAATCGCCGATTAATTTCTTGTTTTTAGAACACTTGTGCATGTTATTTTCAACTAGTTTCTAACTCAAATGCTTATTTCTTAAGGTGTTATCTTGACAAGGGAAGGGGCATAATGCACAAGTCATGGGAGTAACTAATCTCGGCTCGAAGGCAAATCTCAACCATGAAAATAAGGGGGAAAAGGAGAGACGAAATTGTACAACTTGCCTTCGCTAAACATTTGGGACGACATCGCATTTGGTGCTTTTGTTCCGTCCCTTTCCCATCTCCATTGTCCCTCTGCTTTTGAAGCTCCGTATGAACGCCCCTTATCTGAGGTCATCGGCTCTTGGCGTCCTTGGTAATGTTCCGACTTGTGTTCCATCCTCTGACCAGACATATGCTGCATCTGAGCATTGACATAAGCATTGCCACCTGAATCACCATAGTGGCCGGGGCCTCCCGGCCGTCTCATCTCTTCAATGTTATTTTGAACAGCTTCAATAGACACCCACCCAAATGAGACTTTGATTCCTGATAACATGAAAAGAACTGTGGGGAAAATACCATAACTTTTTATAAATATAACATAGAAGGGGAGAAATAATCAAACTTTGATAGGAAAAATTATCCACCTGGTAATTGCCTAAACCGGATAAAAAAGACAGAGCACCAAACACTTTCAACGAGCATATGATAAGTTAAAGAATGCAAAAATTTCTTTTATATCCCTTCGACTTTGACCAAAAAGAATTTTTGGTCCTTCACCTTTCAATTTCGGCATAGAAATACTTCGCCTTCCAATTTTTTTCAATGTCATCCTTTAGAAGGAATCCGTTTTCTTTGAGTCCTAGTATAGGGACCAAAGCCCGCGCTGGGCCGTCTCCGGCCACCAGACGGCTGATCCGAGCCGTCCAAAAATTCTATAAAAAAAAAAAGAGGGGGCTAACGCGGGAATCAATGGCGTCTGATGTGTGTAGGGTGATTGATCCAAACACCCTATTTTTCTTAATATATGTATATATCCCTAAAGGATGACATTGAAAAAAATTGAAAAGTCTAAGTATTTTTATGCCGAAATTGAAAGGTGAAATGACCAAAATGAATTTTTGATCAAAGTCGAAGGGATATAAGAGAAATTTTCTCCAAAACAAACCCGTAAGATCACCATTTCATGAAAGAACAAGCTTCACAAAAAATTGCGAGGACCGACTTGAGACATGCTCAAAACACAAAGGTAAAGGACTCCAAACTCAGAACTTTGGTAAGTAATCAAAAGAACTCATTTTGGGGGGCGGGAGAAGATACTGTCACAATTACAGACCAATGATGGGAAGATGACTTCTTTGCTATCAGAAATAAGTTCGAAGATTTTTAGAGACTTTCTTTTCTTCCTAGCAAACTAACATATATCTCAATTTTCCAAGATAACATACGTTGCTTTCTTCAGTGTACAGGAATTCTATTAATCCATCAACCACAAGTCGCACCAAATTTCAACCAAATTACACAAACGAAAAATACGCGTATATGCATGATCGTGTATGCAGCATTACAAACAGGTGTATGGTTGAATTGATACCGCGAAGTCGATTCAATCATCAATGAAGCCACACATCACGCTAATAACAAATGGAGTCGCAAAAAAAAACCCTAGAAATTGGCTCAAATCCATTGAATGCTCCAAAAAGCAGACACTAAAGACGTACAATCCAAGGTGGGTAATACCTGACAACAGAACCGATAAAAGTTTGGCCGGAAAAAATTTAAGCAATCGAAAACGCAGGTAAAAAAAAAGGAGACCAGTGTTCTCGGTGTGTACCTTACTTGATTTTCCTTTCAGTGTGTGTTTTCCTCTCTTCGTGGGATTTTGGTTTGAATTTTGACAGATTGGGGAAGATGAGGTCGGCGAATTGTGAGGACGTCCACGTTATTTTATTTTAGCCCTGCTATCGGTAAACCAAATGTAAATCGAGCTCCCTGGAACCCCACTTCAGAATTCCACGCAAATAGATTGGAGCAGATCAATTCTGTTTAGGATTATTTTAAAAGTCACATCAGTCACATATCGGTAAAGATTTAATCTAACTATTTGCTTAATTTTCTTCAACAAGTTAGGTGTGGAATTGATGTCTTTACCGATATCCGATCGAACTGATTTTTTATAATTTTTTTTTAAAAACTGTTACTATATATAAATAGAATGACTCTGATGATTTATTTATACGAGGCTTACACTATTTGCTGTACGCGCCAACTGAAAAACCGCGTTTTGAGATCCACCTCGAAGCCTCGTATAAATAAATCATCGGAGCCATTCTATTTATATATAGTAACATTTTAAAAAAAAATTATAAAAAATCAGTTCGATCGGATATCGGTAAAGACATCGATTCTACACCTAACTTGTTGGAAGAAAATAAAGCAAATAGTTAGATTAAATCTTTACCGATATGTGACTGATGTGACTTTTAAAATAATCCTAAACAGAATTGAACTGCTCCAATCTATTTGCGTGGAATTCTGAAGTGGGGTTCCAGGGAGCTCGATTTACATTTGGTTTACCGATCGCAGGGCTAAAACAAAATAAACGTGGACGTCCTCACAGTTCGCCGACCTCATCTTCCTCAATCTGTCAAAATTCAAACAAAAATCCCACGAATAGAGGAAAACATACACAAACACACACTGAAAGGAAAATCAGGTAAGGTACACACCGAGAACACTGGTCTTTTTTTTTTTTTTACCTGCGTTTTCGATTGCTTAAATTTTTCCGGGCCAAACTTTTATCGGTTCTGTTGTTAGGTATTACCCACCTTGGATTGTACTTCTTTAATGTCTGCTTTTGGAGCATTCAGTGGATTTGAGCCAATTTCTAGGGTTTTTTTTTGCGACTCCATTTGTTATTAGCGTGATGTGTGGCTTTGTGGCTTCATTGATGATTGAATCGACTTCGCGGTATCAATTCAACCATACACCTGTTTGTAATGCTGCATACATGATCATGCATATACGCGTATTTTTCGTTTGTGTATTTTGGTTGAAATTTGGTGCGACTTGCGGTTGACGGATTAATAGAATTCCTGTATACTGAAGAAAGCAACGTATGTTATCTTGGAACATTGGAAAATTGAGTGTTAGTTTGCTAGGAAGAAAAGAAAGGCTCTAAAAATCTTCAAACTTATTTCTGATAGCAAAGAAGTCATCTTCCCATCATTGGTCTGTAATTGTGGCAGTATCTTCCCCCGCCCCCAAAATGAGTTCTTTTGATTACTTACCAAAGTTCTGAGTTTGGAGTCCTTTACCTTTGTGTTTTGAGCATGTCTCAAGTTGGTCCTCACAATTTTTTGTGAAGCTTGTTCTTTCATGAAATGGTGATCTTACGGGTTTGTTTTGGAGAAAATTTCTCTTATGTCCCTTCGACTTTGATCAAAAGTTCATTTTGGTCATTTCACCTTTCAATTTCGGCATAAAAATACTTAGACTTTTCAATTTTTTTCAATGTCATCCTTTAGGGATATATACATATATTAAGAAAAGTAGGGTGTTTGGATCAATCACCCTACACACATCGGATGCCATTGATTCCCGCACTAACCCCTCATTTTTTTTTTATAGAATTTTTGGACGGTTCGGATCAGCCATCCGGTGGCCGGAGACGGCCCAGCGCGGCTTTGGTCCCTATACTAGGAAAAAAAAAAAGTGTAAAAATCAATTCTTGAAAAAAATTAGGGAGAAGGAAGTAGTTAATGAAATGGCAATCATATCGCTACTGAACAAAAACGAACCAGTGAGAATACATTTTTGGGCCCTGGAGCTAGAGGCCCAATTCCAGCAGGTTAACTAGAGGAAACCAAGATTTGACATTGGGATGGGCCAATTTGAACGAAGAATTCATTGGGTTCTGTCTGCATCTCCAGCCAGCCCTACCCTACTCCGAAGGCAGAACACGGCGACGCCCATACCCCTCCGGCGAACCAGGTAACCCCACTCTCCTCCTCCTCTCGTCATTCAAACCCACCTTCGGTACTTCATGTTTTGCTATTTTCTTCTCTCTTTCTCCAATAACCAAGAATAATTTTTTCCTAATTTTCCTTTCTTTTCCGTTCCATTATCTAGTTCCAAACACAGTGTTAGTTTCAAATTGAATATTCTAGACTTGTGGCCTCCTTACCCTCTTTGAGTCCAAACTATATTGCTCTCTTTGATGCTTTTTGGGACTCCAGATTTAAATTAAAAAATCTACAAAAGAGTAGATTCCAGCACTAGAGTTCTCTATTACTTGGAAAGAGTCATTGAGGTACTATTTTTTCTTCCATGTATCGTTTTGGTTTCCTTCTACTGCTGTTATACTGCTATGCTGCATTAATTGATGTGCTGTAATTAGTCAATTGAAGATACTAGTTGCTAGTTTTGAAAGAATCATTCTTTTTGCTGAGCTTAGGGTCTATGGGCTTAAATTGTTATTTGGTCAAGTCTTTTGCGGCCGTAATTGTTGTTGCCGAGCTATTTTAATGGGAATAAACCAGTTGATAGTAGTGAAAACGCAATTTTTGTGCTGGAGTTGGAGGCTATGGAGTTAATTTATGTTTGGGGTCAAGTGTTTTGTGCTACTGTAACGGTGTCGTCGAGCTGTTGTAGTGGTGCAGGAAATCAACTGAGTGTTTTTCTTTTTTGGTAATTTTTAGGGGTTTCGTGTAGATTTCACAACATTAATTATGATATTCCATATGTTGGTATTTCTTGCAGTATACGTATGAATTAGCTATGCCGTTTTAAATCTGGATGACCCGAGAGTTAAACCTGTGACTTGGTCCCTTTTTCGGGTTCACTCAATGGTACGGGTTTCACATCAATGGTTAAGGCTTTGCTGAATTGGCTTGTGCTTTAGGAGACTTGCCACTCTCAGGTGAAGATTTTGATGGATAGCAAACAGTCACTACCTGTAGTCTCAATGACTATGTGGTTGAACCTTTTTTTTCTTTTTTATGGACTAATTCAACAATTATACTGTCAAATGTGGAACAAAGCAATTACAAAGTTAACGCAAAGAAGAAAACTACTGCCATATCAGATGTGGAAACAACTATGGATTATCAAACTACCATACATGTGGACAAATTGGTAATTATGTGCCTTCTGAGACAGACTTAAACAACAAGTTATATGTGGTAAATGAGAATGTGATTTTCGACGACCCAACTTCTGTTTCAAAGAAAAGCATTAGAATTTCTATAGTTCCTATTGCAGTAAAGATAAACAATACCATGGGAATGCGTACTCTTCTGTTTCAACGACCCAACTTCTGTTTCAAAGTAAATAAGAATGTGTACTCTTCCTCTTTCTCTACAAAAAAATCCTTTTGAACTTTTGGAGGTTGCCCTTAATGATCTTTTAGGCTGTCAAATTAGGTTCTTACCTGCTCCTTCTAATAACCACTTTCCTAAGTAAGAGTCTTAGATGGCTTTCCTTCAGTTCCAATCATCTATTCATATTCATCATCCTCTTTTCAACTACTTCCATGAAAGAACCTAGCTGACCTTTGTTTGGTCTGCTTTCATTATATTTAAATTAACAATTAGTAAATTATGAAGGATCTAACCAGTGGATAAGACATATAATATGCTGTTCAAGGCATGTGGATTCTACACCAGTGAAAGCAACCCACTTCATATTTTCTTGCTCATTGCTCATGGTGTAGGCTAACAAGCCCTTTCTTTGATTGAGAATCATCTTTTGACTGCCTAACTTTGTCTATATAGTCTATATATTTATTTATACTATAACTCACTTGTTAATCAGTGCCTCTAAATGGTAGTTAAATTCTTGTGTTTTGTATCATCACCGGTGGGTTTCCTCACATTTACGGTTTATCAAATTACTTAGGCAATTGACTCATGGTTTTGAAGCACAACCTCACACAATCAAACTAATCTCTTCTAGAAACAGATTATCGTTTACCTATCTCTACCAAATCTGCTATCTCAACATGTCATACATTGGGAAGGGAAAACTTTGTTTTTTAATCTGGAGGAAGGCTAAAGTAGGTAATATGATAGTTTGATTCCACTTTCACGTGTTTCATTTCTACATAATTAACCATGTCTTCTGGTTCTGCACACTACAAAGTTTCAAACTTCCAGGCTATTGAGAGAATATAGCGAAAGGCAAATTCATCTTCCTGTGTTGTCAACTTAGGGTATTTTTCCATTAACGTACTTCTTATACGCACACAATCATGAAATCTAGGGTCATACAACAGAGGTTAATGATAAATTGCAAATCACAAAATGGTTGCAGAAAACAAATAAACCAAATCGATAGCTGAATTTCAGGAGAAGTAATTGCTAAAAGCTATCAGTAACAAAAACAATACAAACGAAGCACAAAGACTCTTGGAGATCCACACCCAATTTCACCCAAGTATGAATACTCAGGGTTAAGCATCTGGAGACCCTTGTTTCTAGTTTTTTTTGTTTGGAGTTCGTCAAAAAGATCAAGGGTGAGACCGTGAGAGAACCCACAATGGCGCAACCCACAACCAGATCTAGATCGAGATCAAAGTAGAGTTCTTTGTTTTTGTTTTTGAAGGAAAATCAAAATAGTGATGGACCGGATGGTGAAGCTCTGTGGCTGTGACTGTGAGAGAGAGAGAGGAGAGAGAGACACACAGAGAGAGAGAGAGAGAGAGGGGAGACGTACCAGTGGTACCACTGTGGGTGTGGGTCGATCGTCGGCGAGAGGAGAAGTGGACTGCCGTGTGGATCGATCGTTTGCGGGAGGAGGAGTGGACGTCGGCGTGGGCGGAGTGCGGGAGTGGGCGGCGTCGCTGCCTCCCGGGTGTGGACTGTGGAGAGTGGGGACTGGAATCAGAGAAGAGGATAAAAAGTGCAAAAATGCTAGTCACACAACGTGCTGACGTCATCAAAACGACGTCGTTTTAGTTTAAAAAAAAAAAAAAAAAACCAGCTCCTGAAACGGCCCTTTTCGTTCCATCCCCATATTCACGAGAAGAGAATCGAGAGAGAGGGTTGCTCCCCCCACCACCATAACTGGCGACGACGCTTCCACCTCCACCGGTGACCACGCTTCGCAACTCCACCACCGGTACCCAACCCCAAGTCTTTTGTTCTCAAATCCCCTCTCTCTATCTCGGTCTGATTCTCCTGATCACCGCAAACGAGGGCAGTGCTACCCATCGCCGGCAACCGCCACCACAATCGGCTTTTGGGCGATCCGACGTTACCCCACCACGAAGGTCTCTCTCTCTCCTTGAACTAATTGCTGAGTTGCTGAGAAAAAAACCTAAATTGAGTTTATTGAAAAAAAAAACCCCTAAATTATTTCGGTGGGTGTTCAAAGTCAATCCCTGAAATTCTATTTGTTTCCCAAAGTAACTTTATGCAGGAAAAGTTGCCACCCACAAATTCAAGGCTCAGACCCAATCAGAGGTGCTGGCATGTCAAATTCAGAGAAGTTGTGCGTCGAGCAACAGCAACGGCAACGGCAGGTAAATAATTTTATATATTTTGTCATCTTGTTACACTAATAGTTGGTTGGTATCACTGGGCCCTAATGGAAGGAGTTGCGCATTTGAAGTCATTCTATTCTGATTGAACATAAATTTGATCAGTTACTATACAGGTTTTCGGATGCCGTTTGTCTTGATGTTTATTCCATAATTGTGTCATTTGTCTCCACATTTTTCTAGTTAAGTCTCCATTTTTTTGGATTGGCATTTGACAGTAAAATCTTGCTCGTTATTTTTCCTCAACTTCGCTGGTTTACAAACGGAAGGTGCCCATTGCTTAGCAAAAAAAAACATAAGCTACCCAACATTAGCAGTTCCAAGACGTTTTATCAGCAACTGCGACGTTTTATCAGCAACTGCTGTGTAGCCCCTGCATTTTGATTTGAAATGCTGCTCAATGAGTAGTATTGAACATGCTGAGTCTATCAGGCCCCAAACTTTTCACTGTGTCCATCTCATGTTTATTTAGGCCCCGTTTGTAAGTCTTTTGATAGTCGTCTCCGCAGTTCCTCAAAGACATCATGTCAGAGTTCTGCATCTTCCGTTGTTATCACTAGGTGCAAGTTTGTAGTACCGAATCGCCACCTACATGTATTGAAGAGTTTCTACGATTAATGGATTGGAGTACAGAAATCTTGGAGTGATGAGTTCTATACAAAGATAAGGGTAGGATTGTGAAACAAAGAGAAAACAACATTTGAGATACCAACTACACGGCATGAGATACAACTAAACGTGCCCTCAAGATTGCCATGGCTCAACAACACACTGAGTTGGACTGACTGAACAGCAGCAGAGAATGAGCAGCAGCTGTTGCTTTGACTATAGGATACCTTCTTCCTTTATCAAGTGGATGGACTGACTGATCATTGCTTCCAGGACGCAGCATTCTATAGTTCCATATGATAATTCACGAAGCTTGGGGATTCTTGTAGGATACACACTGGACACAAACTGGACACACCACCAATCTTTGGGTTGTGAATTTAGCTGAATATTTGATTTATTTCACTTTTATTGTGTTCTCAAATGTTGAGAAATGTGTGTGGCCATGGAAACGAGAACTCGTCAAAATTTTCTAGTTTTACTGTCACTTATCAAGAGATTGATGAGAGGAACTATTTTTGTCAATGCTGCAATTAGTTATTTTCACCTTGAACATGTGCACTTCTATGTCGAAAGCTGATTAGGGAAAGCTGAATTGTTGTTCTTAAGTGCTAAAAGTCAAACTAATATGCTGAATTCTGTGCTTAGATGGTAGAAATTATGTTTGTATATGCTGGAAATTATAATTGGAAGCTTACTGAAGTTTATATGCTGAAACTCATACTCCAATAAGTTGAATTTGATAAACGGTGAGTTGAAAGTGCTCTTTTTATGTGGTGGAACTTTGTCTAAGTACTGAAATCTATATTTGATTGCTAAAAATTTATATTTGAAGTAGGAGTGTAAACGAGCCGAGCCGAACCGAATATGGCAGGTTCGAGCTCGGCTCGGTTAGAATTCGTCTAGCTCGAGCTCGGCTCGAGTTCGAATCGAGCCAGAAAAGTTTGGCTCGAGCTCGGCTCGACAAGCATGTACAAGGCTCGGCTCGGCTCATTAGTATTTGGTTTTAAATAAACGAGCCGGCTCGGCTCGAATTTGAGCTCGAATTCGTCAACTTTTCCACCTTAATATTGAAAAATTGGCTAAACGAGCTGAATCGAACCGAATAATGGCATATTCGAGCCGAGCCGAACTTATATATTTCGAGCAAAGACAAACCTGTTCGTGAACCTATATATAGGCATGTTCGAGCCGAGCTGAGCCGAACCAATATATTTCGAGCCGAGCCGAACCTGTTCTAGCTGAGCCCTGCTAGGTTCGAGCTCGGCTCGTTTATCAAACGAGCTGCAAAATCGAGCTCGAGCTCGGCTCGTTTATCCTTCGAACTGAGCTGAGCCGAGCCCTTACCGAGCCGAACTGGCGAGCTGCTCAGCTCATTTACAGCCCTAATTTGAAGTGCACTAGTTCATGTTTGGTACATTTGTGGCGATGGCTAGAAGCAAAGCTACAAATAGAATTTAATTGAGTACATGGTTATGATTTTATCCTTATTGATCATTGTTATTCTCAGGTTATGGTTGGACGATTGGGAGGGCAGGGCAGCTTGATTACATATGGCTGCTAACTTAAAAGCAAAAGAACGGGAGAGCTTAGAAGATTTATGGGCTAGAACTATGGGACCAATAGCTATGCAAAGACTAGTGGAGACTCGAAAAGGCAGTTGAAGAGATTGAAGCTATTCAAGTGAATTGAAGGCCAAGAAAAATGATCAATTTTGACCTTGTTTGGAATATCAATATGTACTAAACTTTGTAATATCAAGTTGTAGTATTGCAAAACCTAACTTCATGTGTAATTGATAATTGTGATGAGAATGACCCACGTGGGTTTGAAATTTATTGTATTATGATTTTCGTTATGAAATGATGATTTGGTAATAGATTTTGGCTATGAATGTAGCTTGTGATTGTTGATTTACAATAAGAAAGGTCCGGCGTGGACTTGTGCATATCCTTGTTTGGTTTCTATTGTTGTTATGGTTGTACTGACTGAGACGCGAGACGTCGGGCTAAGACCAAAAACAAGGGAGACTATGCCGAAATTTTTCCAAAACCAAATACACTTGAATAATTCTAGTATTGATATTGGTGATTGAATTCACCTCAAAACTTAATACTCCCTCCGTCCTATAATATTTATCCGTTTCGCAAAACGAGGACGTAAAAATAATACAATTTTTTCAAGAAAAATTAAATTTTTTTTCAACATTTCACTAGATATCGATGAGTTCTTTTAATTTATGAAAAAAATTTGAATTTTTTCTTGAAAGAAACGCATTATTTTTTAGTTCTCGTTTTGCAAAACGACCAAACATTTAGGGACGGAGGTAGTACTATTTTGCTTTTATTCTAATCTATCGATAACACCTTGAACTGACCAAATCATTCTCTATGAGAAAAAAAAACTTTCAAAATCTTATCTGAATCTTATCTGATGGAACTATGAATTCATCAAGAATCAGGTCGCTACAGAAGCATAAAGAAAGTAAATAAGTGGTGCAATTTTACAAACAAACATAGAATGCGTCTCATTAAAGAAGTCAATTTCAAACAGAATTCTCCAAACCATCTACCTTATGAAAGGTCATTATAAGACCAACAAGCAATCAGGTCTTTCAAGGACACAAAAGGGGACACATGACACATGACACGATATGGACAGCTTTCAAGGACACAAAAGGGTACACAGGACATGATATGGACACAGGACAAGATATGGATGCGATATAAAACAATACAAACAAGTGAACTACTCTTCAACAGTATCCGGTGCATTCATCATTTGCGTATAACTTTGTTGTCCTCCGCATCCTTGCCATTGTCTTTCCAGCATACTTGGTTGTGGTCCTCTCCAATATTGACAGCTTCAAAAATACCTGATTGTCCTCCTCCTCAACCTTGACTACCCGCAATAGTTGATTGACTTATCCAAACTTGACCATTTTCCTTGGCCTTTGATTCACTTGAATATCTTCAATCTCTTTCACTGCCTCTTCGAGTCTCCACCAGTCTTTGCAAAGTTATTGGTCCTGAAATTTTCACCAGATCTCGTCATCTAGATCGAATTAACTTGAGTGAGAGGATGCACAGCTTCTATCTGATTTTAGGAAGTTTTTTCTTCTATGCAATTAACTGGTCGCTGTAAAAAATGTGTTGCTTGTTAGGACAATCAGTTCCTTAGAGGATAAACTGTACAAGACGGAAATTTTCTGACTTAGTGCACATTATTATCAGGAATTCCACCAAATTCCGTAAACTCATCCCCGGGCTCAGTGCCATCACATGATCTTGAAACCGATCTAACAAGATTCCCAATCTCTGGGGCACACCTTATGAAAGACGAACTCCAAAAGTTGTAATTCGGATTCTGCGAGGCAGAAAAACAAACCCGAATGGTGTAAGTACATACAATGACACAACCATAAAACAGTTAGGTGGGGGTAGGGGGATGTTGGAGGAATCCAAAGGTGGTTCAAGTTACCCTGATGAGCTCCATGAAGGTGACAAGAAGGTCCCAAGGATGAGGTCTATTCGCAATGAAGCGTTCCAACAAAACTCTTGTTATTTGCTCCTGGATTATTTCCTGTCGATCAAGGAGTAACAAAGTTGTGATTATACCATGTTTTGCCCGTAGAATCATACATAAAAGGAAGCAAAACCAAGATGCAGTCACAAAATATACTGACAGTAAACAATAGTGAACAAAATGAAGTGAACAAATTCGATCTAAATGATAAGCACTGGTGAAAATTTCAGGCCTAGCTACATCTTGACTGATATGCGTCTTGGAAACAATAGTGAACAAAATGAAGTCAAATTGCAAATGTAGTTGAATTTATATGGAAAGTGGGACACACATTAACAGAATTGATACCCTAAATGGGACAACATTCCAAACTATGAACGTTGCAGATGTGCATTGTCCACCTAGAACTGAACAATGTGTAAATGGGCATAAGTGAGGCCTAAGTACACGAAGGTTGTTCCTTGTTCCTTCCTAGAAAAGTTAGTAAAGTAACTAGAATTGAAAGAAACCTCAAAACCAAGAAAATGACCTTTGTTTACTCTTCTTTTGAATGGAATTTGCATCTCTGTAAGCTGCAGAATGCTCTCTTACCTGCAACCAAAAACTACTTGTTCCGGCTATTTTTTTTTATATAGTTGTTCCAGTTTTAACTTTTAAGAGACATAATGCAATATAGGGGGCTCTAACTCCTCCAAAGAATGTGGAACAGTTGCCCAAACGACCATTGTTAAGATACAAGTGACAACCATTGTGCAAATCAGAAACAATCATGCAAAATTTTCTTGAATCTAAAGGCATGCATACGTAGGTCACAAGGGTCGAAATCAAAATCCTAAATAGAACGAACAACAAAAATTATTCCTTAGAACAACCAAAATCTTAAAGAGAACGAATATCCCAAGCCAATAACTGTGGTTTGGTGGTTGATTAACTAAATGTACAAGTTCTTGCAAACCTTTCATATAGACCGACTATCAAAGTAGCTTGAAAGGCAATAATATCGACCCTAGGAATTTCCAGTCTGCACAAACAGTTATGCTGCACTAGTAATATTGTCCACCATCATGGCATCCCCCTAGAATTCTAAGAGTTCTATCACATGAAACAATTCAAAGGAGAACATTAGGAAGCTCAGGATGATCTACAAGTCCAACTCAGATTACCTGATAAAGCTACTTTCATTAATCGTACATCATACAAAGATTACCAACACATTAAACCACTATACTGGGGTTAATTAACAACTCCAATTTAGGGTTTCTCAAATTTTCGAATTAGTTTTTTTTTTTTGGTAGCACATCAGTTTAGGGTTTCTCAAATTGAAACCCTCTAATTGATGAATATAAGGAGTAAATAGTGGGGGTAATCTATCTATCTGAAACAAGGACAGAGAGAAAGGGAGAGAAAGAGACCTCGTGGTGGAGGTAACAGCGTCGGGGTGCCCGAAGCCGGTGGTGGTGGCGGTTGCCGGCTATGAGGGAGCGCTGGGGTTGGGTGATGGTCACCGGTGGTGGTGGTCAGAGCCCGTCTCCTCTTCTCTAGTCTGTACTCTTCTTCTCTGGTCTGTATTTTGATCTTGTGAAGGAGAAAGGGGAAGGGAAAGGGACAGAGCTGTTCAGTACCTGTTTTTTTTTTTTAATTATCAAAATGACGTCTTTTTTAGATGACGTCAGCATGACATCAGTGGTTGTGTGAGTTGTTGTATTGGTAGCATTTTTGTAAAAAGTGCCTAGGGTTTTTGTAGGGTGTTCCGATTTTGTAAAAAAGTACTTTTTAGAAAAAGAATGTAATTTTAAACTCAAATATAATGAAAATGAAAAATATTTTTTAATTTTTTTGCACCGTTTAAAATATTTTAATGAGATCTATCAAACAAGATCCATATTGCTAGGAAAATTATTTGCATAAATACATGATATTTGAGCTTGAAATTACCTTCTTTTTCAAAAAGTACTTTTTTTCAAAAGCGGAACACCCCCTAGTATTCCCCCTTTTGCCCAAACGGTGCCGCTTTTGTCTTCTTCTTTTTCTCTTCCCGCGCGAAAATTGGGATCTTTCGGTTACAACTTTATACTTGTCACCGAAATTTGTCTTTAGTGATAAATATTTTGTCACCAAATCTCCTCATTCGGATCTTTCGGTGACAACTTTATACTTGTCACCGAAACTTGTCTTTAGTGACAAATATTTTGTCACCAAATCTCCTCATTATTTACCCTGGTCACACAAAAGTTTTCGGTGACAAGCAGTAAAATTATTTGTCACCGTTGAGTATAATTCGTGTCAACACTAATTTTTTGTCAAAAAGGTGTCAAATGGTGTCACCATTGGTGTTTTTTTTGTTGTAGAGGAAGCAGTACACTTAAAAAGGGACGGAGGGAGTAGCTTATATTTCTCAACGTTTATTATATTTTATGTTTTAAAAATCATTGTCTTATAGAAATACCTGAGTTCTATCAAACAAGATTCATATGGTATATTTTTAACAATATACATTGAGAGATATAGGTAATTAAAAATGACACGCAGAACCGTAATGAATATTTAAAAAAGGACGGATGGAGTATGCAATTGCCTGTTGATCGATATAAAAATAAAAATTTGCCACATAGTGACAGGTGAGCAAATTCGAGAGATGGTATGAAATTTTGCTTCTCCTGGGAGATGCTCCATCAAATGCCTAATTCGCATTGAGATCAAAACGAAATACACATTCTGACAACAAAATTGCACGAAGGCTGAAAAAATTAAACACTCTTGAATCAAAATCTCGGCAACCCTAGTCCAAACCTAGGTCATAATCCTTCAAAAGGGTAAATCGGGCCGCTCTCAATCCTTACTCTACTCTTTTGCTTTTGTCGTCGCATGTCAATCATCGCTTTTAGTGATGTTTTCGAAAGAAATTTTCACGTTCCCCTCGATCTCGCTTCCACATGCATGACTTATGTCCAAACCCTAGGTAGGGGGAGAGAGGTGGGCAACTAGTGCCCGACACAATGGGCAGGCATTGCTCTTCTTCAGCCACTTCAGAACACAATCTCCATGGTAGAGATGGGAGCAAGTCAATCTAGCCACTCTCGAACCCACCACAAACTCCTCCAAACAGATCGAACACTTCTGTTTTCCATCTTCAACTTTGTAAACCACCTCCGGCAATACCCCTCTGTCCTCCCCCCTTGGCCTGCTAACTGCATCTTCGTACTCTCGCTCAAAGATCTCGCTTGACCTCACTTGCTCGTCGTACCAACTAGCCCACAAAGCAAATTTGTCGGCCGTTAGATGCACAATCTTCTCGATCGCCAGAGTCACGGCCAGCACTCTCCGGTCTGCATTGCACGGTGCGATTAGCAAGTCCCAAAGAAAGTTTGAAAACGTCTCCTTCAATTCATACTCGTCCTCTATGGGGCTCGCGTGTGGTTCCCCATCGATCCTCTGCGATTTCCAATGGATCCTGTCTAATGGAAACGGGGCACTGCAAATCAGATCAATCATATCGGATACCACGTTGGCTAATGGAAGATGGAAGGATGTCCAGACAGAGAGGCCCTTGATTGTTCGTTCGTTGACTGTGGAATCTGGAGTCTCTGGAGGGAAGAAATCGACCCTGGTATTTACTCTGATGAAAAACTCATGCCCTGCGGCGGTAGGAGGTGGTGGTGGTGAGGAGGAGGGGGGTGGAGGATCGTACTGATTGGCGGTGACTTGGATGCTGTAGCTGTTGTGGGCGTTCAAGGGTGGCAGCCACATTGCTTGTGGCATCTTGAGAGAGAGAGAGAGAGAGAGAGAGAGAGAGAGAGAGAGAGAGAGAGAGAGATGGTTTAGGGTTGATGAGAGCTTTTATATACAGTAATACTCATAGTTTTTAGTGCATGGTATCTAGCAGTAAGGGGAAAGAGTTTTAATTGTAATCCAAAAGGGTATATATCCGTGTTGCTGAAAGTTACTTACATTACTTACTTTCCTATTTTGTGCAGTTTCCTATTTCAAAAAGGGTATCCGAAATTTAGGACTTTCCATTCAGGTTAAAAATTGATAGTTGTAGTGTATTTATTTGCTATCCATGACTCTGTCACAGCCATTTTTCGAGGTCCGCCAATCTAAATGGGGCCTTGAGTATCAATTTAGAAAAATTTTGAATACGCACGAAAGTTGTCTAACTAGTAACTTTGCAGAACCAAGTTGAACATCTTCTAATGTTATGTGACAAATACAATGTAATTGAGCAAGAATTGAAATAATATACTTAAGAAAGGTTGTTTTGGCCCAATTTGTCCATTTATATCATAATTAAAAATTTCTTAAAATTTGTTAAGCTTTCGAATCAAGTTTGAATAGGTTACTACTAGCCCGTGATTTTTAAAATTAAACTACTCGAGATAAATTAGTTCCATGAAAGTCACCTAGAGATCACCCTAAAACTTTGTAATATCTGAATAGTAGATGGAATTAATCAATGCATACCTCTGCAACATAAGGACATTCAATCATTAATGGTTGTCGAATTAATGTCTATTGTCTTAGTTTCATTGATCTAACTACGTGAGTAATGACAAATGTTATGTTAGATTTTTCTTTTCTTGATGATTCTGAAAATATTGATGACGTGGTATTGACATCAAGTTGCCCCATTAGTCTTCTATCAATAGCTGTTCCCAGGTTGAAGCTGAAAAAAATACGAAAAATAGATAAGTTTGAAATGTAGGTTGGATTCCATTTGAAGATAAAATTTTACTCCTATATGCTAAATTGTTACACGAGCCTTTAGAAAAAATTGACATCCCCTTTTCGGAAGTCAACATTGAAGATGTTATTACTCGCTGTCTTTGTATATGTACTATGCTTTTTCAAGATTCTAAGAAAAAAATTTGAATCAAGACAGGGAATGCAACAAACCACCATTGATGGCCAACTTGTGTAGGAACAATATCAATACAAATTAACCTGCCATTGATTTGCCACAATCATAGGAATTTCCATGACGATGAAACATGCATTTGTGGAGAAAGAACTGCACATTCTGACAACAAAATTACTCCACGTAATAGCTGATAAAAATAAACATTCCCGAATCAAAATTTCGGCAACCTAGTTTTTAAAAAAATAAAAATAGGCAACCCTAGTTTAAACCTAGTTAATAATCCTCCTCCGCCCCATTCTTAATCCTTGCTCTACGCTTCAGTTCTCAATCAATTCTCACACAAACTTTAGGAATTTGTGATGTTTTTAATAGACGTATCACTTTCACATTCCCATCGTGCCACCCACATGGCTTCGGTTCAAACCCTAGGTGGGGAGAGAGGCAACATGTGCCCTACACAATGGGCAGGCATTGCTCCTCTTCAGCCACTTCAGAACACAATCTCCATGGTAGAGATGGGAGCAAGTCAATCGAGCCACTCTCGAACCCACCGCAAACTCCTCCAAACAGATCGAACACTTCTCTTTTCCATCTTCACCTTTGTAAAACACCTCCGGCAATACCCCTCTCTCCTCCCCCCTTGGCCTGGTAACCGCCTCTTCGTACTCTCGCTCAAAGCTCTCACTCAACCTCGCTTGCTCGTCGTACCAACTATCCCACAACGCGAATTCATCGGCCGTTAGGCGCACCACCTTCTCGATCGCCAGAGTCACGGCCAGCACTCTCTGGTCTGCGTTGCACGGTGCGGTCAGCAAGTCCTTAAGAAAGTTCGAAAACGTCTCCTTCAAGTCATACTTGTCCTCTATGAGGCACCTGTGCTGTTCCCAGTCGATCCTGTGCGACATCCAATGGATCCTGTCTAGTGGAAACGGGGCGCTGCATATCAGATCAATCATATCGAATACCACGTTGGCTAATGGAAGATGGAAGGATGTCCAGGCGGAGAGGCCCTTGATTGTTCGTTTGATTCCGGAGTCTGCAGGAGGGAAAAAATCGACGCTGGTGTTTACTCTGATGAAAAACTCATGCCCTGCGGTGGCAGGAGGTGGTGGTGGTGGCGAGGAGGAGGGCGGAGGAACGTACTGATTGGCGTTGACGTAGATCCTGTAGCTGTTGTGGGCGTTCAAGGGTGGCAGCCACGTTGGTTGTGGCATCTTGAGAGAGAGAGAGAGAGAGAGAGAGAGTGATACGGTTTTGGGTTGAGAGAGAGAGAGAGAGTGATACGGTTTTGGGCCGATGAGAGCTTTTATATACAGTAATAATACTCATAGTTTTAGCGGTATCTAGCAGTAAGGAGAAAGAGTTTTAATTGTAACCCGAAAGGGTATCCTTGTTGCCGAAGTTACTCT
>BPLS01000443.1:220825-250363 GCA_019656275.1 Rhododendron kiyosumense
ATACATTACTACTTTCCTATTTTGTGCAGTTTCCTATTTCTAAAAGGTTCAATGTAGCATCTTTCTCACATGAGATCGGACCCACACATACATGGGACCCACAACATATAAGAAGGCGTCACAAATAACCATTGCATTGAATTTTTTTTTGGGGTTAGTCGACTTGAGAAAATAAATAGTATGACCTAGAGGTGGCAAATGAGCGGATCTGGACCGGTTGAAATGGGTCGCGGGTCAATTATGGGCGGGTCAAATAGTAAACGATATAAAACGGGTTTGCTCAAATATAGGTTAAGTCAAACCAAAATCCGCCAGACCCGACCCATCCCCCTCCCCCCCCCCTCTGTTTTTTTTTTTTTAAAGTTGTCTCAACGAGAGAAATTGAAAAAATAAAATATTACGATCAAAACTCATGATTTTTTTGAATAAAGATAAAATAAGTAAAAATGATAATCTTTTTCTTAAAAAAATTCTGAGTTTTGGATCAAAAAATTTTACTTTTCCGATTTCTCTTGACGAGACGAATCAAAAAGTTACAAAAATTTTGAAGCAAAATTAAAAAATACAAAAAAAAATTGAATAAAAACAAAAGAAAAATCTTTTTGACTTAACCAGCCAACTTATTAAAAGGTCATCATCATTATAACTTTCACATCAATTTTTCTCTCAACTTTCCCTACTTACCCATCATCATTACATATTTATTCACTTACTTTTCAAAATGGAATCTACTTTTAAGGACAAAATAGACAATTCACCAATTTTTACCTATTACAAAATGGACACTTATTAAGGGACAGCCCAAAATGGAATATCGGATTATAAATAAGGGACAGAGGGAGTATTTGTTTTTTTTTTTTGCGTGCAGTGGAAGAAAGTGGTTCTCCTTTGCTGAATTGGAGTACTTCGACTAAAATTATTTTTTGGTGGGATTTTTTTTTTTTTTTTTTGCGTGCAGTGGAAGAAAGTGGAGTTCTCCTTTGCCGAATTGGAGTACTTCGACTAAAATTAGTTTTTGGTGGGATACTATTATGTTTTAGTAGTAACTTTTAAAAATTTCAAGTCGAAATATTTCAATCAAACTTAAATATTTTTAGAAGTTCGTTAATCTTCCAAATAAGGTTTGAGTGAGTTCCTACTTTCTCTGTCAACTTTTATTTTTTTAAATTTCAAGTTAATTGAGTGCTGCTCGATGAAAGTTTGCCCATGACCCTTTTATATGATGATAGTCATTACCACAATTTTACATCTGAAGTTGTGTTTTTAAAGTCGTATTTTTAGAATTTTTCGTAAGTGAATTGGACTACTTGAGTCTGAATTTCGGATATAACTTAATATATTTGGTAGTTTTCTCAGTCTCTAGTCAAAATATTTGACGGCATTTAACAAAATTGAAAAGGGAGGACTAGCGCAGATTCTTTCTATTTTAACTTGGTTCTTTATACATTTTTATCGTTTGATCGTAAATTTTAATTTTTTGAGTAACAAGGTGTCCGCAAGAGGCCCAATTAAAGAGTACATGTGAGAGGCTTATAAAGTATTAACAACTCTTTATTTTATTTTTTTGAATCGGCAAAAAAATTTATTGAGGAGAAACTCGATAGCTAGGAATCAACCTTTTGCAAGATACTTTGAAGCGCTTCAATTTTCAAGCATGGAATAAAACAAAGATGAAGCTGCTATTTCCTCCAAATTAAGATTACAGGAATATCCAATAATTGACAATTCAACATCAATTACTTTGTGTTTCCTACGCTGTTTGTACTGTGTCTGGAAACTACAAAAGCCACAACAAATTTAAATCCAGTTCAAAACCCTAGACAGAGAAAGCTAGTGAGGCAACACGCCTCCCGAAACTCAGATATTCTTGAGGTACCGTCACGTGGTACTCAAAACCCCCTCCTCAACCATAAATTCATACGAGACCCGAGACTCCAAGTATACAAATTTCGCATGAAGGTATGATCACGAAGGGTGTTATAGTACCACGCCACTGAATAATTATGCTATATGCCCGCATAACGGGCAGGTTGTGCGGGCATTGCTCCTCTCATTCCACTCCAAACCATAGTTCCCATCGGTCGCCTCCTCCATCACCTCCGTCTCATCGCTATTGCCTTCTTGATCATATTCTTCATCGTCGATCTCCACCTCCTCACCCTCTGGAAAGTCCCACACAGACTCAACTGGCAACAACCTAAACCCTACCAAAACTTCCTCCACCAACTCCACCCCGCTCCTCGGCCTGCTAATCGCCTTCGCATAGTCTCTCTCGAACCCATCGCTTGCCTTCGCGTTGTGGTCGTACCACCGACACCACTCGCGAAACTCGCTGACAGGCACCTGCACCGTCTTCTCCACGCGCAACGTCACGGCACCGCACGGCCCGACCGCCACGCCGCAAAGGAAGTCCTTCAACACGCCCTCGAGCTCGCCCTCGCCGTCCATTTGCCATGCGGAGCGGGGCCCACCGATAGCCTGCGATTCCCACAGGATGAAATTATCCAGCGGGAACTGGATTTGAAGCTCAGAGACCAGGTTGAAAGTTTTTATGCGGTCTGGATGTATGGCGAAGGATTTGGAGAGGGAGAGGCCGCGTAGGGTGCGGTCCACGCACAGCCCGGCGAAGAAAACCACGCCGACTTTGGCTTCGATGGACAAGTACCCAGGCGGCAGTGGCGGTGAGGACAGGGAGGGTGGAGCTTGGTGGGCGGAGACGCGGATGGTGTAGTTTTCGTGGGCGTTCAAGGGTGGCAGCCATGTTGGGTAAAACATCTTCATTCTTCAAGCAAAAGAGAGAAAGAGTGAGAGAAGAGAGAGAGAGAGAGAGAGTATGATATTTGGTGAAGCAGGACAAGAAAAGGAAATCGTCTGGGGCGATATTTGGTGATTCCCTAGATGGTGCGGTGGTAGGGATATTTATAGGGTGTGCATGTAAAAGTCATTCAGTGTCGTAATCGGGATAAGAAAGGATAGAATCGGGAATTAGGGTTCTCCTTTTGGAAATAAAATAGAGAAGTTTCCTTTTTCTCTTTGGGTACAGCAAAGACCCAGGTTGGTCAAGAGTCCCACTTTCCATATAAGTAGGAGTATTTTCTTGTTTTGGGTGGAGTAATATAGAAAACCAAGATTCTTTGCTTTGCAAATCGAATTCGTGGGACTAACAAGATTAATTTGTGCTATCGGGCCACGGGGATAATGCTCGGTTGTTATCTTTAAAGTCCTGAAATTAGTTAAGATGTGCGCTTATCAAAAACAAGATTCATTTGTAATTGCGCCATTTGACTGTCGTATATACGTGCATGAAGTATAGTTTCATGTTCTTTGATACGATTGTTTGTGAGTTTCTGATTATCTAACAACTATACGCGGTAAAGACTACCAAAGTGTTAGATTTTCTAATCATGTAGCTGTACGAGTCCGTACATTTGTGATGATGTGGTGTCGCCGTCGAATCTAGCAAGGGGATTTATGCCTAATGTTAGAAAAACAGAAGGGCCTCATAATTGATGAATTCAAAACTCCCAGTATAATAGCCCCCATCCAGAAACAAATCCAAGTTTAGATAGAAGACTATTAATTAATGGTGATAAACTTAATGATATGAAGATATTAAATGCTCATCTAAATTCCTAAATAACAACCAAATTTTAATTAGGACTTTCTATTCATGTTAAAATTGATAGTAGTAGTGTATTTATTTTTTGTCCATGTCTGTCACAGCCATGTTTCGAGGTCCACAAATCTAAAAAAAGCCTTTTAGTATCTATTTAGAAAAATTTGAATAGGAAAGTCTAATTAGTAAATTTGCAGAAACAAGTTGGACATCTTCTATTTCTTTTAACACATGTTAAACTTTCAAATCAGGTTCGAATAGGTTACTGCTTGCACGTGACTTTTAAATTAAACTACTCGAGATTGGCTTTGGGAAAGTCACGTGGAGATCAGCCTAATAGTAGATGGAGTCAATGCATACCTATTCAACATAACGACATTCTATCATTAATGGTTGTTGAATTAACGTCTATCGTCTTAGTTTCATTGATGTAACTATGTGGTTGACGAATTAACATCTATCATCTCCTGGTAGATTTTTCTTTTCTTGGCGATTTTGTAAATTGTGATGACATTTTTTGGTTTTTGATTTTTCATTACTTGGCAATTTCGTACATTCGTGATGACGTGGTATCGCGGTCAACCCTTTTAATAAAGAACAAGGCCCAAAAATAATGAATTCAAAACTTCTAGTAAACCAACGGTAAAAAAGCCATTTGGCTTATTTTTTTTGTCCTTATTCATTTTTTTTTGCATTTGTTCGTTTTTTGTAAATTTTTTGAGAATTATTGTTTCGTTATGACAAGAGAAATCTAAAAAGTAAAAAATTGGATTTCGGTTGTAATTTTTACTTTTTAGATTCCTCTCGTCATGACGAAGTAAAAATTCTCAAAAAATTGACAAAAAACTAACAAATGCGAAAAAAATTTGAATAAGAAAAAAAAAAGCCAAATGACTTTTTTAGCCAAAGGATAACTCTAATTAATATATAATTGTATGACAAAATGTACAAAAGCAAAATTAAAAAGCCCGCTACTAGAAACATATTTTTCAAAACTCTTTATTATTGGCCTTATAACAACACATATGGTTGACGATACAAAATGCCTACCAGACTAACATTATTCAGACTTAATCACAAGTCAACGTTATTGCAAGAAAACATTGTACAATTGTTGTTGGTTGTCCCAGGGCTCTAGTGATAGGTTTCAGGTTCAACTTGATTGAGCAATATCGGTTGCTTTCTCTTCTTCTTCTTCTCTCTCTGTTTTTTTTCAAAATTCTGTTTTCTTTTCTTTATATCCCTGGCCTCCGATAACATCGGCGGATCGTAAACATAGCAAATTGGATAGTCCAGCCCGGGTTACACCTGACCCACTTCCAAGCTTAAAGCTGAACCAAACTCGAACCCAGGCCCGTCCTTTAATTAGTCCGGCCCGGTATAGACTTGACCCACTTCTAGGCCGAAAAACCTAACCAAACTCCAACGCCGACCCAAGCCCTCAACATTCCAAAAACAATAAAACTAGGGTACACTATTTGCTGTACGCGCCAACTGAAGACCGCCTCCTGTGAGATTCACTTCCAACCTCGTGTAAATGATCGGAGTTGCTTTAATTGTATATAACATTTTTTAAAGGAAAAGTTGTAAAAAATCAACTCGATTGGATATTGACAAAGACTTGATCCACTCTACGCCTAATTTGTTAGAAAAAAATTAAACAAATAATTGACCTAAATTTTTACCCGACCGACTGAATTGAATTTTACCCGATATCCGACCGAATTAAATTTTAAAGAATCCGCTCCCATCTTTTTGCGTGGAATGTAGTGGGGTTCCAGGGAACTCGATTTACATTTGGCTTACCGATAGCAGGGCTAAAACAAAATAAACGTGGACGTCCTCTGCGTTCGCCGACCTCATCTTCCCCAATCTGTCAAAATTCAAACCAAAATTTCCCGAAGAGAGGCAAAACACACAAACACACACTGAAAGGAAGATCAGGTGAGGTACACACCAAGAACACTTGTCTTTTTTTTTTTTTTACCTGCGTTTTCGATTGCTTAAATTTTTCCTGGCCAAACTTTTATCGGTTCTGTTGTTAGGTATTACCCACCTTGGATTGTACTTCTTTAGTGCCTGCTTTTTTGGAGTATTCGGTGGATTTGAGCCAATTTCTAGGGTTTTTTTTGCGACTTCAGTTGTTATTAGCGTGATGTGTGGCTTTGTGGCTTCATTGATGATTGAATCGACTTCGCCGTATCAATTCAACCATACACCTATTTGTAATGCTGCATACACGATCATGTATATACGCGTATTTTTCGTTTGTGTATTTTGGTTGAAATTTGGCACGACTTGTGGTTGATGGATTAATAAAATTCCTGTACACTAAAGAAAGCAACGTATATTTGTGAAATTTGCTTAGCAACGTATGTTGTCTTGGAAAATTGGAAAATTGAGATATATGTTAGTTTGCTAGGAAGAAAAGAAAGCCTCTAAAAATCTTCAAACTTATTTCTGATAGCAAAGAAGTCATCTTTCCATCATTGGTCAGTAATTGTGGCAGTATCTCAACAACACCCCCCACCCAATGAGTTCTTTTTATTACTTACCACTGTTCTGATTTCTGAGTTTGGAGTCCTTTACCTTTTTGTTTTGAGCATGTCTCAAGTCAGTCCTTGCAATTTTTTGTGAAGCTTGCTCTTTCATGAAATGGTGATCTTACGGGGTTTGTTTTTGGCTACACATTCTTTTTCTTTAACTTATCATATGCTCGTTGAAAGTGTTTGGTGCTGTCTTTTTTGATCCGGTTCAGGCAATTACCAGGTGAATAATTTTTCCTATCAAAGTTTGATTATTTTTCCCCTTCTGTGCTATATTTATAAAAAGTTATGGTATTTTTCCCACATTTCTTTTCATGTTATCAGGAATCAAAGTCTCATTCGGGTGGGTGTCTATTGAAGCTGTTCAAAATAACATTGAAGAGATGAGACGGCCGGGAGGCCCCGGACACTATGGTGATTCAGGTGGCAATGCTTATGTCAATGCTCAGATGCAGCATATGTCTGGGCAGAGGATGGAACACAAGTCGGAACATTACCAAGGACGGCAAGAGCCGATGACCTCAGATAAGGGGCGTTCATACGGAGCTTCAAAAGCAGAGGGACAATGGAGATGGGAAAGGGACGGAACAAAAGCACCAAATGCGATGTCGTCCCAAATGTTTAGCGAAGGCAAGTTGTACAATTTCGTCTCTCCTTTTCCCCCTTATTTTTCATGGTTGAGATTTGCCTTCGAGCCGAAATTATTTACTCCCATGACTTGTGCATTAAGCCCCTTCCCTTGTCAAGATAACACCTTAAGAAATAAACATTTGAGTTAGAAACTGTAGTTGAAAATGCCATGCACTAGTGTTCTAAAACAAGGAATTAATCGGCGATTAATCGCTGGCAGGGCCTATCCGATTAGGTTCGACTAACGATTAATCACCGATTACTAATATATATGCACCGATTAATCCGATTAATTGCTCAAAGGTGGCCGACCACTTGAGTAGCGCCTAGCAACTTTTAGAACATTGCCATGCACTGTAAGAAGTTACTGGTTAGGGTGCTTCACTTATCCTATGCTTCCCAATCTGGTACTCATTGGGCAGGGAGATAGTTGCTTTTGTTAATAGGGGTGCTTTGTTTTTCCAGTATATTTATTGTGGGCATAGTTTCCTTTTCTTGTTAGCGGAGATGAGCTAAGCATGCTTACGCTCTTATTCTGGTACATACTTGCTGTCTATTGCTTAAACACGTTCTCTGTGTAAGAAGGGTAAAGTTTATTCTTAAGTTGCTCCATATAGGTGTTGACCCGAAAATGTATATGTGGATACAGACTTGGTTAGTCCAGCCCCAGATGACCACTGTAAATCAGTAGCAGTAGGTTCCTCTCTGGCTGTTTAGAATTTGGTTGTTTTCGAAGTTAAGTATGCTGTATATTTGAACTATGTTCAAGGCATAGTCAATGTCTTCCCGACATGACCTGTTTGCATAATTTACATCTTTGCTGCTCCTTGCAGTCCTTGGGTGTGATATGTAGAATGAATTATCTTGAAGTGTTTTCCTTTGCAGAGCCTCTTTCTTTGTGTCTGATTGATACACAAAGTACCTCATCACCATGTCATATCCAGAAAGAGTAACTTAATGGAAAACATTAGAAAATTGATAACCTCTTCAATCCTCTCGTCTTAGTTGAGGAGAGTGAATATCTATTAGTAGCTGACCTATAGTGATGTACGTATATTAGAATTTGACTTGTGATCCTACAATAACCACTTACACTACTAACTAATCTAGGTTTTTCCCCAATTCTGTAGCTTGTTTAGTCAGACTGTATAATTAAAAGTTCCGCTCGACTGTTGAACGATTCCTTATTCTTCTTGATTGCATTTGGAATCTGATGGCTAAAGACGAAAATTTTGAGGTTGATTTTTTTCACTCATTTTGCTTATGACTTTGGAAAAGAAAAACCAATTTAAATCTCTGTAAAGCTGTTTCCCTCATCTTCCATTTGAATTTTTATTCGTTTGTCACTAGCACCAGCGAGGAATGCAAATTACATGAGAATTGTTCATTTCCCACTTAGTTTGGTTGGTTTTCACTTTCATATCTTTATTTTCGTTATGTTTCATTTCAGTTTTCAGAGAAATCATCCAATCATGTTGTCAAATGAATCTGTTTGGCTGGAAGAATATTGTTTGAATAAGTTTGCAGAGAATTGTATTTATACTGTGATTAGCGGGTCTCTTTGTTGTGGAATTTTGTAACATGGTTTATGCAATGAGATAGTTAAACTCAATTTTGGAAAGTAGTTTATTTTATTTTCCGGAATTCTGATCTGGGATTACATGTGATGTAAATTGTTCGAGTCACAGGTCAAGGGGGTGATGCACCTAGAGCCTATTACCAAGGTCAAAGGCCAGATTCCAAAATGGCTTCAGAGAAACAAGGCAACCATGATCCTAGATCTCTGCCTCCTGAAGAAGATATGGACATTGGCTATGAGGATAAACACTTGTCCCAGACTTTTGAAGGTCTTGAGAAGAGATTCCTTGATGACATCACGAAATTATCCAAGGAACAAATTGATGTGGAGGATGCAGAAAATGCAAGGCATAGGGAGGTTAGTTTCTACACTTAAAATTCCTTTTGTTCTGGAAGTGTCTAGAGAACTCATCTTTTCTAGTGGTTAACTTTCTTTCTGCTTCTTTTATGAACATTTGAAGTTGGGTTTTATAAATACAAATCAATTTTGGAGGACAATCTGTATCAGTTGCCGCTAAAAACAATAACATGTTTGATTTTTTTCTCTTTGCTTCATGTCATAATTTATCTGTTAAACAAAGTGGATAACCTGATTTTCTTTGTTTGAATTTTGGTTTGAGGAACATTAATCTTTATTAAGTGGGACATGGGCTTGTGAACAAAAGAGCACACTGGGCTTATGAGGTATTCTGTTGGAAACTTTGAGGTCAACATTCTTTCCGTGTAGAAGCGTTAGATGGATATGCTGAAATAAGGATAGCTGAGGTGAAATAAAGAAAAGGAATACACTCTGCACTTGTAAGTTGTAACCCTAGATTATCCATTTGGAAGCTTGAGTTGGAATGTCTCAAGATAGCATGTAAAACTGGTTAGTGCGTTTTGAATATGTGCTGCTATGAGTTGTCTAAGTAATTAGTGAGGTTACTTCGGTCTACCTTCAAGAAAAGGAGTTGCAAGTCTCCTCAACCTGAAACTAACTGTGTTGAAGCAGACTAGCAATTTAAGATACATCAGTGTCTGAGCTGCAATTATTGGGTGGTGCAACATGTTTAGGACGATGCAATCAAAAAGCATCCCAGATGCTTGATTCTCTTCCTCAGACATTAATGCCTTGTTTGAATGGTGTTTAGAAAATTTTTGAGTTTGGTTTTGGGTAATGAGTGGAGAGAGGAATTAGGGTAATAATTGGAGATAGAGGTAATGAGTGGAGAGAAATAGGGAGAGAAATGAGAATAATGATTGGAGAGGAGGGAGAAATGAGAGTAATGATTGGAAGTAGGGGTAATGAGTGTTTTTCGAGTTGGAATTTTTTTTTTCAAAATACCATCCAAACAAGGCATAAATTTGCTGCCAAAGGAAACAGAGGGACTTGATGATGTAGGATCAAACAACTTCAAAAAATCTTGGGACTAGGGCTGCCTACGTATATTTATGGTGGAATCTGGATTCTAGAGTCAGACTTCTATCAGATGAAGGAATAGTTTTGTGGTTTTGCAGAAGGTGAAGTGCTTCAATTAGTTCAATCTCATAAGTTATAGGTTCTTGGACGTTAAGCTTTGTGGTTAGAAGGCCTAGACGATTTTCTGGTTTTTATTTGTTAAATTGATGGACACTTTGGGATGCTACTGGGGATGGCTGGGGCGTGCTGAGGACCAGCCAGAATCATGCTGAGAGTTGGCCAGGCCCGATACCCCAGCCCAAGGTCCTCAACCCTAGCCCAAGCAGTTATTGGGCTGGTGGTTAACATAATTGAAATGGGTTATTATTTTATTCTTTAGATTCTGGGCTTTTAAGATACTTATCCAATCCTGTATTCTATATAACTTCTTTAGAAAAAGATCGCTCTTAAAATAGGTCAATCTTCAGAGTTGCTCTCTAACCAGTTGTTGGCTGCTGGGTGAAAAACTTTCACTTTACTCTATGCACCGTTCTGAATAAATTTCTCTATCTATCTATCTCTCTCCACTCATTACCACTCATTACATCAAATTATTATTTTTAAACTCATAACCAAACAAAGTATCGTAAAGAGTGTGGATGCCTCGTGCATTTTGCCCCTGGTAAAGTGCCCCAATGCTACTGAACACGAGCATTACTACATTAAAGCTGTTTCTTTGCTTTACTTGTCTCTTTTTTGTTTCAAATATGGAAGTCAGACTAGAACTTGCAATGAATAACAATTGTACATATGGTTAATCTAATCGTAATGCAGTTTTGAGGGTGAGAGAAAAATATCCAATCACAAAGAACTTAAGTTACCTGATCTTTATTGTTAAGTATAAGTTTTCTCTCTGTTTTACATCAAGAAATACATTGAATAACTCCTGAGATTGGAGTAAAACAAGACGTAAAAGGGGATCAACTCAGCAAGTTCCCCCATTCTTTGCTATTTTCCTGTTTGTGGATCTACGGTGAAGGTTGAAAGCTCCTTATCGTTAACTGTTTGTCAAGCTCTCCATGATGAATTAGGATTGCCTCCCAGAACCTATAATTGCGTCAACAGATCCCATGTACAACTTGGGCTCAAGTGGGAATTTTTTTCACAAGCTCAGACTTAAGTTAGAATTCATATGGCCCAAAGCCCCAACTTTTCCCGGCTGGCCTTGGGTTGTTCAAGTTGGGTCTACTCAAGGTGCACTGTGATGCTCATAGGTGAAGATGGCTCTGGGCTTGGTTAGAGTTTTTGATTGGGAAGGTTTCAGAGGTTGAAAATGGAGCTGTTCTAGAAGAAGAAGAAGAAGAAGAATGGAGGCACTTCACCCTCACTAGGGTTGGACTCGTTAAAAGCTCTCAAATTGAACAATTGGCAGCAAACAAAGTAGGATTCTTTAGCTCTGATACCAAATAAATGTTGGACTACTGGAAAACCATTAAAACTAGGTTCCTGATCTTTTATTATGGTTCAGAAGAAGGTCTTCCTCAATACGTATTCTCATTTTCAACTAATGTCTGTCATGTAATACCAATGCTAAATTGTATTTCAGTTCATATATCATGGTAGTCGTAATCATTCTTTAAACCATATGATCTTATAGGTGTACTCTCAGAGAGTTGCCACCTAAAGGTAGTAGAAGGAAGGGGTTACACGAAGTTTCTTCTTTTCTTCATATAATTTGAATCTATTTTTATTTTTTTGGCTCATCTTCTGATTTTCATCTGAAAAGCACTATTTGCAACTCTGTTTCAGAAAATAAACACGATCAATACTCAATATCAAGAACAGCTAGCAGCACTTAGAGCTCGTCATGCCAATCGGCGAGATGAGTACCTCCGGAGGGAATCCCATGCACGACAACAGCAGTACCAGCAAGCCATGATGGACCACTACCCCAACAGCGGTATGGGCCCCAATGATCCTCATGGGTATGGCGGAGTTGATGCTGCTGCTGCTGAGCCAAACCGAGCCTATAACGGAGATCAGTATGATTCCTACAGAGAGCGAGCCCGATTTCTCGGGGGTAATAGGGATCACCATGGCTTTGAGCCCAGAGGACCATATACTGGCGGCCGTGTTTATGACACCGGCTCTCGCTATTACTAATACAAGTTGAACTTAGGTTTTTTATTTATTCCCTATTGTTTATCTTTCCCTTGGTCAATCCCTTCACAAAGCACGGATTCAACACAGCCTTAGGGTTGCATATAATCTCTTCCTCATATTGGCCGGGAGTGATAGGATGGGCTGCTTTATTCCCGTCTGTTGGTACTCCGTCTTACTGTATTCTTCGTCCTTTTTTTGGGATGTTGGATCTGTAGTACGAATTTGAATCTCTAGTTACCCCGAGTTTCTGCTATTGATGCTGTTTGTAATTGTTGTTGAGATTTTGCATGTTGATGATTTTTTGTTTTACTTTCATTTGAATTCTTGGTTTGCTAGCTTCTTTGAGATCGGAAGGGTTTCTGGTGTGTTTCGGAACTACATGTTGCTTCTTAAGAGCCTTCAGAACTTCACTTTTTTGAAGCTATTTTTAGTGTTTAATTCGAAATTAACTTTTAGTTGTTCAGAATTAACTTTTGCATTCGTATCCTTATCAGCTTTAGAGTGGTTCGTTACATCGTTTCAGCTGAATTTCAAGATGAAACTCTTTTTGGAGAAAAATGAGTCTTCAAATGAAGAAAGAAATCCAGGTCTTGATTAAAAAGAATTGGAGTAATCCAGGTGATGTTTTTTGTTGACTTGCATTCAGGCCTTTTGGAAAGAGCCGCTAAAGCAAGTTCTCGTTTAGGTGCAGTTTGTTACCGGTATTAAATTTTTGTTTTGTGGTGCTGACATCATCGTCTTTGTAAGGTGGTGGAAGTGGTGGTTGCGTTTCTGATGGTGGGTAGAAGTGGCTAATGTCGTGGACCCGTGGTGGGGTAGTGACGGTTGTGATGATGGTAGATGTGGTGGGAACGGTGGTGGTAACGGTGGTGTGGTGGTGAAGATGGGTGGTGGTGGTGTTGAAGGAGAGGAGGCGGCTATGAGGATGGTCGATGGTGATAGTCTTGGTGGTGTTGGTGGTAGGTGATTTCGAATGCAACAAAGGTGCTGAGGTCGTAGAGGTGTATAATGTATGTGTGTCGATTGTACGACGGATTAAGTTAGCTAGTTAAAAATTAATTAATTTCTCTCAAATTTTCTTTGGTCAGGGACATTCAATAAAAAATTCTTTCACTGGAAAAATTGGGACTGACTCTGTTTGTTTACCAAAAGTTGATGGGGGACTGGGTATTAATTACAACTCTTTAATCAAGCTCTATTAGCAAAACAGTGTTGGAGAATTCTTGATCATCCAAATTGTCTTTTCACAACTCTTTAATTAAGCTCTATTAGCAAAACAGAGTTGGAGAATCCTTGATCATCCAAATTGTCTTTTCTTTTCTCTTTTTCTCTCTCAAAATTCTGCCATTCCGTGCCTTCCCTTGAAGATGCCTTTCCTTGAAGTTAGGCTATCTGCCTCTAGTTCTTGGGCTTGGAAAAGCATCCTTTACGGTAGAGATGTCCTCCTTAAGCATCAGATGGCAGATTGGAGCTGGCGACAAAATCTCTATTTACAATGACTACTGGCTTCCATCGATCTCCACTTTCCTTTGAACTGAATGGTTGTCTTTCAGATGATACTCCTCTCAGTTCTTTTCTCCTTCTTAGAAATGCCACTGTTGATAAGCTATTTTTGCCTGAGAAAAAAGAGTGGAATGTCAACCTGGTTACCTCACTCTTCCCTTCTGATATTTCATCTTTCATCTTGTCCATTCCTTTATCCCAATTTTGGCTTTGAAGACAGGTTTATCTGGGGTTTCTCCAAGAATGGAGATTTTAGTGCTAGCTCAGCTTATTCTCTCCTTCTAGCCCTTGAGCACCAATGCTCTTCCTCATCTCCAGGCCCTTCTGTCCATTTCTTTTGGCCAAAAATTTCACTTGGAACTTCATTTTGTCCCTTCCTATTCCCCCACGAAATTCATTTTTTCTTATGGCAATTGTGTCACGAATACTTACCTGTCGCGGTGATCTTTAGTTAGTAGAGGTTGGAAGGGTACCACAATTTGTCTTTTTTGCTAACAACATCCTGAGAGCATGGTTCACCTTTTCCGATCCTTCAACGTGATTTTGTTAGGCCTATTTGGTTTGGATCTGATCTTGGTATATGCGTCAGTTCAACTCCAAATCACTCAATTTCCTTTTGGCTAGGATGGTTACATCACATTGGCCTCATCATGTGTCTGGTAAACCTAAGTTTTTTCTCAAAAATCTCATGCATTTTATGGTGTATTTTTTTTTTTTTTTTCCGGTCAAACGAAAATTCATTTTTTGGTGTATTTAGCTAGCTAGGAACAAGGCTGTTTTTTAGTCAGCATCTCCATCCCCCGCTCAAATCATCATCCATGCTAATCAATTTTCTCAATCCATTACTCAAGCTTGGGCTTTCTCTTAAACCACCCAGTTTATCCTTTCCGCGAGCACATTCTTATGAAATTCCTTCCCTGAATGCATCTCATGGGTCATCTAACTCTTGCCATTTGTCCCATTGCTCTACAGACTTTACCTTTCATTTAAATCCATGTCTTTGCTTTAGTGAGAGCCTGTTTTGGATATATTTTGTGCATATGCTTATAGTTTGCAGCTCAAGAAGTATGGCGTGGGAGTAACCTTTAAGGTTAACTCTAGGATTGTGGGATCTATTTTCAGAAGCTCTACTTCTCAAAAGGATTGCGCTCCTATTATCCCTTTAATTGAGGTAATGAGTTGGGCTTTAAAACGGCATTTGTTGCATATAAACATCCATAGTAATGATTCTTCTCTTTTTCAACAGTTGAGAAGCCTCAAGGAGTTTTTAGCTATTGCAACCCCCTTATTTTTTGAATTCTGCTTCCTTGCTCAGTTTGTTCATATCTGCAGTATATTGCTATGCGATCGTAGCAGAATCCATCAAGCATATTTTTTGGCAAAATTTGCGGCATCTTCCAGGATCCATTCGGAGGCTGATACATCTTATCCATTCGACAACAGATAGGCTTCGCAATGGTTCTTTTTGCTTTGGAAGTTGTATCTCTTTTGTTATGCTTGATGTACCTTTTACTCTGTATCATGTAATATTGTTGTTTCTTGTATTTTGAACATTGGGCTATAATGACTTTTATTGATCTATGAAGTTCTTCTTTGATGCCAAAAAAAATATTTTAATTAAATTTCCCTCAAATTTCGAATGGGTATTGCTGGTGGATGATATTCTTATAATTCTGGAAATTGATTTTGACAATCCACTTTTAGGTATTGGCATTCAACTTTTTGTTTTTTTTTTCTATTTGAAATTACAATACTTTTTAAAGTAGATGAATACTAACAAAATACGGAGTAATTTGGTAATTTCACATAGGATAAAGATAAAAAGTGGAGTGCCAATGGCTAAATATGGAGTGCCAAAATCACTTTCCATTCTTATAATGCCAAAATAAGTTAAAATTCTACTCCCTCCGGCCCCAAACAATAGTTCAGTATTCTATTTTGGATTGTTCCTTAATAAGTGTCCATTTTGAAAAGTTAATGGGTAAAGTTTATACAATTATTATTTTGTCGTTTTGAAAAGTTAATGGGTAAAAAGTGGAGGTAAAATTTGATGTGAAATGTGTAATAATTATCTTCTTAATAAGTTGTAATTACGAAGCTGAATATTTTAAGGGGGATTGAGAAGAGTAAATACATATTTTATAGATATCAATAAAATTTCATATGTATCAATACATTTTTTTCGGATATCGAGATATTATTTACATACTTTATCCGTCCAAAAATAGTGGTCCATTTTGCTTCTTTTTTTGTTTTTTGTTTTGACAACATGTGTTGGAGATGATGCACTCATGAGACTACTCACATGAACTTTCACTTTCCAACTGATTGGCCTACCCCAAGAATCGTATTCACACCTCCAGAATAGAGCAAACACTCTAACAAGTGGAGACAACCCTGGTTGGGTACTTTTGCTTATTAAAATTTGGATTGTGATTTTGGCACTCCAAAAATTGATAGAGGAGCTCCAAAACTGTACTGTATTAATATACAAAACGACGTCGTTTTGGAGGCCCCTCCATCAATTTTTGGAGTGCTAAAATCAATTTCCTAAAATTTTCCCTTCTTATTACTTTTCCCTGCACATTTGAGTCGCGGTCCTTCTAGTTTGCCCTATGTCTCAACTTGGTCCCCCGTGTTTTAAATCGTTAACCCCAAATCGAAAAGAATTGGGAGTACGAGTAAATTTCTTCCACTCCTGCTATAATTTCTTCGACATAAAAATGGAGATCACTAGCATCCCTTTGGAGAGAGAGAAAAAATTAGAAAAAACAACATAAAACAATAATGAAGAGAGAGAGATAGAAAAAATTTATTGCAGATTATGTGTAGGAATTTAAGACCCAAAACGAACAAATCCTTAATTCAAAATGTCTCTTTATTTTTCATATTTTTATCTCTTACGTGTCAAATGTCTAAATATTCTCATTTCTTTTTTTGCTATTTCTTACTACCATTCAAACGAGACTACCATTCAAACGAGCCATTAGAGCTCACTAGCATGTAAGTACAGATATGCTGGTCATTGCAGGTGAAAATGGGTGGCATTGTGAATTCTATGGGGCTGGTCTGGTACTTGTCAATTGTCATAGACTTGAGATTTGGGAATTTATTTGTTACAAAGTCTTAGATTCAGAACTTTTTATTTACAAACAATTCATGTGGAGCCAGTTCGTATAGAGTGTTATTTCGACTCAAATCAAGCCCCCCAACTAGTAGATGACGAAATTTTTTTATCGGTTGTAGAGATGGCATGAGATTTTTTTTCCTTTTTGAATTGGAGTAGAGATAAAGAGGCCAGGTTCCGTAATAGATCACACACAATCCTGTGTGCGTTTGGTGTATCCATAAAGGTTTTTTTTCGAATCATGGCCCTCTTCTACCACTTGAAAACAAGAACTTTTGTTTCTACAAGCGGTAAAAAAATGCAAATATAAAAATTACATGAAATTGAAAATACTTTTACAATCAATATAAGCTTATCCCAATTACTAGCCCCAGTAGAGGGAGAAACAATCCCAAAATCAATATAAACCAAACACAATTAAAAGCCCCATTAGGGGAGAAATAGTCCTAGGAAATACTCATACACAAGTAAAGAGATTTAAACTTCTGACTTCACAATGAGATACAAAAATCTTGACCGAGGTTAAATTGGTGAAAATGGGAACTTAAAATCGGAAAAGAGCTATTCCTAGTAGCATTGATGATGGGGTCGGCAACTGAGAGAAAAGGTTTACGTCTCCTTTGTTTGTCTTCTTTTTTTTTTGTTTTTTTTTTTTTGGATTACACTAAGTGTTTAGCTCAATTTATGTGCACCTCAAATAATTTTTCATATCCGATCGAAGGTCTTCACGCCGGACCTTGGTCACAATAAATTACTTTTATTTGCGGCCCGACCCCAAAAATAAAATTCTAATCAATTGTGTGATAAGCAAACACACAAAGACACTAACCAACCGAACTAACCCTCGTGAGCTTGTCTGATCCCCTCCCTCCGTCCCTCTCTATCAACCATGTTGTGTTGAGTGACAGGACAGGCAATCCAAACATGGTCTAAAGTGAATGGCACAACAACTATCTTATCGACATGACACCCACAAACACCCCCACTCGATCGCTAAAAGCCAAGCAAACCAATAAAGATGCCAAACACTATGATTTGACGTTTCAGATTCTACAATGCCCACCTTTTCCAACACCAAAAAAATCACTGACACCCCCCTCTTTCTTGGGTAAGTTATTGAACGGTCCTCCTAAACCCAAATTGCTGCTTATTCCGTCCCAAAATCTTTGATATTTTTCGATATTTGTGTTGTTTTTAAAACTCTTTTATCTCCTAATTTATGATTTTTTCATAATTTTAAAAATTTTGTATTATAGATTTAATTGAAAATTATCAAATAAGATCTATATTACATATTTTTAAATATTCATATTGAAAGATACTCCGTATAAGAGTTTAAATGGGGGTGTTTGGGAGCCTACTTTTTAACTTTTCATTTTCAGCTTTTTGGTTTTTTGGCTTTTTGAATTATGGCCGGAATGTATTTTGAGTATAATATGAGTGTTTGGGAGATATGTGCAGAATATATTTTAAAACTGTATTAGTGTTTGATATATGAATGTTGAAAATGAATTATGGGTTGATTTTTTACCATATTGCCCTTAATTATTTATTAAGTGATATATATATATATATATACCGTTCATCGAAGTTTCCATCTCTGTCGTTCAAAACCCACAAACCCAGCGCCTCCCACCCCACTAACCCAGGTCCTGCATGTAATTGGGGGGATGTTGTGATGGATCTCATGAATTGGGTTTTGGTCTGCTTCTCTTTTCTCTCTCTTCGATTTTGTGAAGTTGGGGTTCTCATTGGATTTGTGAGATGGAGTGGGCGGTGAAGTGGTTGAGGTTCAACAGTCGTGGGCGGCGGCTTGTTGGAACATGGTGGTTGTGGAGGTGGATCGCTCGGGCTCGCCAGGTCGGAGAGGCAGGGGTGGAATTGGGGTCTAGGTTGTGTGATTACCTAACTTCAATGAGGGTATTTTAGTAATTGACCCGAAAATGCAAAAACCCAATAATGCAAAAAGTACCCCTTGGCCTCTTTCTGGGTTTTTGCTTCTAAATCGAAAATCCATGAATTCATTCTTCCAAAATGAGTTCTCATAATAGGGTGCCAAACACCCAAAATGAGAAAATGGGAATGCAAAAATAAGAAAATGTGGTTGCCAAACACCCCCAAAGAACGACACAGATATCGAAAAAATTCAAAGATTTTGGGGCAGAGGCCAATTACTCCCTTCCGCGGTGGTTCATGTTTTTTTTGGAAGAACAATAAGAAATATATATAGATAACACAAATAGTTTACAAGCAAATACAACCTGCGGTGGTTCATGTTGAAAAAGATAGTAATTACTATGACGGTAACAAAGAAAACAAATTGAAAAATGTGTATTTTGCTCTAACGTTTTTTCAGTTACCCCTATTCGCTTTGCTTTTGCTTATCTCTCTAGGGAGAACGTGCCGTTTTGCAGACGGGAAAAATATATCTATCTCCGTCAATATTTTTTAAAAGGCTTTATCACCAATAAAAAAAAAAAAATTTTGCTCAACTAAAGTATATTCTTTGCCTATTGAATGATTACTGGCAAGACTGTTCAACTAATGTATATTCTTCGCCTATTGAATGATTACTGGCAAGACTTTTTTTTTTTTGAAAGAGAATGATATAAAGGACAGTAATAGTTTTTCCTAGATGGTATCCGCAAACTAAAATTGTAACCCAATTCTCAAGAGAGGCTCCAATTGTCAGTTGGATGTGTTTGTAAATTTGGGCTCAACTAAGCTTTGGCTTAGGTTGATCTTCCTCGATGTACCCCTTTCGAGTTTTATAAAAATGTTCCGTTCGCCGGGGGAAATTTTTTTTTTTCCCCTTTTCTTTGTACAATTGCAATAAATTTGTAAGCAAATATGTGGAAAAATAAGAAATATGAATGTAAATTGAAGAAAAGAAGTGTAAAAATAAATCGCTACTCCTTCCGCTCGTAATTGTTTCGACCAATATAGGGAATACAACTTTTTTAGGGGACACAACATCACAAACATGCACCTGTAATTGCTCATCTTTTCAAAAGCTACACTCCAAGTTTTATAAAAAGGTTACTTTAACTCAAATAATATTGGCAAAAGGGATATTGAATTTATAGGTACGGAGGGATCGAAAAACTATTTGTTGTTAAATAGAACCCCAATACTAGTTGTTGAATTCAAAAGGAATATAACATAATACTCCCTCCGTCCCTTATTTAGAGTCCAGTATTCCATTTTGGGTTGTCCCTTAATAAGTGTCCATTTTGTAAAGTTAGTGGGTAAAAGTTGGTGCATTGTCTCTTTTATCCCTAAAAATATATTCCATTTTGAAAAGTTCGTGAGTAAAAGTGTAATGATGATGGATAAGTAAGAAAAGTGGAGGAAAAAATTGATATGAAAGGTATAATGATGATATCTTTTTAATAAGTTAGAGTTACGAAATAAAACATTTAAAAAGGGACGAATGGAGTACCATATTAGCTAATTTCATTTTGTATCTTTCAAGATGAATGGAATTAATTTTACTTATTAAAAAATAGTAACTAGGTGACCCCTATCTCTTTCTCCTTTGTTCTGAAGTCGAATCTACTTTGAGCCACATGCCCATTAATACTTCTAATCTCATAGGATTAATCTAGAAAAGAGCCTTTGAAGTGGCAATTAACAAATAATTTACCCATTAATCATCTTTCAAGTTTCGAAGTGTTCGCTTTTCATTTTTTTTTTAAACCGATTGTCGCGCTTCCAAGCTACCATGCATCGACACTCCTCTTGTAATTTGTTTTTTGATCCATGTGGATTCACTATATTATTTTTTGATGCGTGAAAAAGTAAACTTATGAAAAGACAAAATGGTTATTTCACGTGAATTAAAAAGAAGAAGTAGAAGAAAAGAGTGCGGACGTTAGAAAGAAAAGTGCAAAATCACTGCTCTGATCATCTGATCGATTATGATCTGAGCACTGAATGTGACGGGTCAACCCATGAACTGTTTACATCATCCAACACCACATATATATGCATGCCATCCATCCATCCATGCATGTATGTATATATATGTGCCCACACACTACACCTCCACTCTCTCAGGCAATTGGTCCTCACTATGACAGATTTTTAATTATTCAGTGTTCTCGATCATGTGGCATTTTTTTTAACGTAATATTAATTAGGGTGTGTTCCACTAACTAAAATAAATACTTATTTTTTGAATTAATTTTTTCTAGGTGAGGAGCAATGATTTCATTTTTGTCAAAGAGTAACTCGTATAGTCTGTATTTTAAGAGTCTTTTTTTTAGAGAGGCATACAAATGTCACATAATAGTGTGTGAGGATTTGATAACTCATTATAGAGGTAGAGCTGCAAAAGAATGGAGCCATTTGTGAACAGCTCCAAACTTGGCTAACTATATATGAGCTCACTCTATAGATTGGTTGTTTAAACTTGACTTGTTAAGTTAATAAATAAGTTTGAGCTATAATTTTATGCTTGTTTCGTAGTAAATGAGTTAGGCTTAAAGTTAGCTGAAGCTCAGGTGCTCGAGTAAGCTAGCCAATTCTATTTTAGTAGTTTAGCCATTTATTAATTCTTCCTTAATTAGAAAGCTCAAGTCTTGAACTCAAGTTTGGCTCATTTTGTATTTGTTTGATTCAAGCTTGAGACACATAAACACTAATGAGCAAGAGCTTGAATTTGACTATTTGAGCTCTCATCTCGAGCTCGAACTTCACGTAATTTTATGAGTCAAATTCTAACACTTTCAGACTCAACTCGACTCGTTTGCAACCATAATCATGGGTACTGGTGGAATTTGGAAGCCTTTACATCATCTCAAGAGATGTATAATCTGTTGGTGTAATTTTGGGAACATAAAGTGAATGCACATGATCATATAGAATTGTTACATCATGGTCAGATTTTGTGTAGGATTCCTCGTTCTATTTCAAAAGGGTTGTATAAAAAATAATGTTATTATTTTGGGTCTTTCACTCTTTTTCGTGTATCAATATCATGATGCGGGTGTCTTGTCTCTTTTTGCTTCCTCGATGTACCCTTTGTTGAGTTTCTAATAAAATCTTTTTGTTGTTTCAAAAAAAAATTGATGTTATTATTTGTGATGAATTTGGAGCGTGCATGAAAATAGCACCGTGATATTTCAGAGCAAACCGGAGTATGTTTCTGCCCATTTTAGCATTACCGCATGCACCAAATGCTATAGCGGTGATGCTCTTACATACATGGTTCGGACTGGAGATATAGATGTTGTTAATTATCAACTCATCTAAAAAATTAAATTTTTCTGAGAGCAATAGCAGACTTACCAAGTGGTACATGGGGTCACGTGCCCCCACTCAATCCCATACTACTTTTTTCAACTATAAATTTTCTTCTTGTTTGATTTAGAACTGCAAAGTATAATTCACACATATATAGATGTTTTCCTGATGATCCAAGACAACATAGAGATTGTCAAATGGTTAGTCCACGCAAACAATCAAGTTCGGACACCTATAATATTTTTATAATAACTTTTTATTTGTGCAAAAAATGTTTAGACAATCTATTTTTTATGAGTAAAAGTATTTCGATGAAGTGGCACTTAGAGTCTAATCAACATTTTTGAAATGACAATTTATTTGATGAGCCCTATCATATGAGCGGTTCGAAGCAATGAGGGCAGACATAGCTGTGGATAAATTGCACTTGCAGGAAATCAAAGTCCTTTTATTAAGTTAGAAAGTAAGAAAAATAGACTCCCCCAAGAAGAACAAAACAATAAAACAAAATATTGTAAAACACATTTCGTTGCTTCACCACTGGGTTCACTGAATTCTTTTAACCTTCGATGTTAAATAAAAACAGGTTTTTTATTTTCCTTTGTTAAATGGATGTGTCTTAATGAAAATTTTTAGCGGTGAATACATATTTGTGGATATGTTTTTTTTTTTTGTGTCAAAGTTTAGAGTTGTTTTCATATCAATGAAAACAATAACGGGTATCCACCCCCAAGGAGAGAGGAAAGCAACCACAAAGGAGGTCTAAACTCACAAACGAACATTCAGGACCTCACATAGACAAGACTCATCTCCGACTGCGAAAAGCCATCAAGACGATCGACATAGAAAATTTACCACAAAAACACCCACAAGGAGTGAGAAAGTTCTAACGCATGGGAAGAAAACCAACAATAAAAAATTAAAGCAAAACCTGCAAACAAATAACAGACCACACTTCTAAGTCCAACTGCCCAAAAACGCCAATCAAGACCCTCACTACCATCGCCACCGCTACCACAAGGGCGGCTGGGACACAACAAAAACCATGGAACAGAACCTTGATTACCACAGCAGCCACACCCCACCGTACAACATCACCAATTGCTACCTTCGTCCCAAGAAATTACGCCCTCGTTAGGGCACGAACTTATGCGACGTCCAAAACGACAAGAATGGGGCTGGCATGATAACGTCGATGGAACTGCAGGACAATCGGAAGAAGAGCACACGGTAAGGAAGATTGGACAAAGGAACACATGAGCGGATTGCTCTGACGACGATCGGCTCCATCGATGTTGGGGCTTGCCAAAATCAGGGAGGATAGATCTGAAGAAGAGAGATAGAGAGAGAAAAGGAAGGGGGAGGCGAGGGGGTGGAAGCTGCCCTCCCCTAGCAAACCCTAAGCGTCAACACTCTTAGGGAGAGAAAAAGAGTTGTGGATATGTTTAATAACTTTTGGAATGATGAAATTCTTTCAGGATATGAATGATTATGTGCCCCACTATAAGCAATACCTGGGTCCGCCACTGTTCGAGAGGCTCTCATTTATAAGCATGACATATGGTGCAACTATTGGACTATAAGATGTGCCGATATTTGAACATGAAATCTATTGCACACAAAGGGATATTAGAGAGAGAGAGAGAGCGCGCGCGCATCACAGTGACTGAAACAAAAATATGTGCATTATTAAAAAGAAATATTATTGCTACCACAATGTTTGGAGCTCAACATCAATACAATTACAAGGATGAAAAACCAAAAAACGAAAAAAGAATCCAAGAAGTTCCGGCAATTCAAAAGGATAAATGTGAAAATAAAACAACATGATATAGGATCGATGCTGAGGCTTTTGTAATTAAGGGCCATTCAATTGGGTTATAGGATAAAGCTAGAATTGATCATTATCAACCTCAAAGCTTAGGTTTTTTATCCCATGCATAAAAGAAAATAACCAGGGATCAATTTATTAATGATCGGTAGCCAATTTTAGTACAAATTTGCAGAACCAGAGTCTTCTTGATCAGGAGTCTCATTTGCTGCAAATGATTGGTCTAACTTTGCTTTTTTGTTTCCATCCAACTTTAGCCCAAAGTGGATGTGAGGGAAATGTGCCCACTGCATTGATACAAGAATGACTTCCTTAGCAAATATCATTAAAAACTTTTGTATCACGCAAAATTTGAGTCTACGAAAAGACGGAAAAATACTGAATAAAGTCAATTTTATTGATTTGAGAAATTAGGATTACAATCTTTGATGAATTAAATTTACATGCCTACATCCTTCTCGAGCTAGGTAATTAGAGTATCCACACACCGCATGCCAAAAATGGCAAAATTTCTTGCCATTTCTCTAAAATGTCAAAAGAAATGACGAATTGACGGATATAAACCCACAAGCAAAAATTTCTCTCATATTTGGCAAAGTGCCAATTCCTTTGTCATATATATATAGCAAAATTAATGGCAAAATTTCTTGCAATTCCTCTAAAATGTCGAAAGAAATGACGAATTGGCTGATAAAAACCCACAAGCAAAAAATTCTCTCATATTTGGCAAATGCCAATTCCTTTGTCATGTCATGTATAGCAAAATTTATGGCAAAACTACCATTTTTGAGATTGAGGGAGAGATTTAAAGAAATAGCAACGTACATATGGGTGCAACACTTTTGCCATTTTGTTTTTGGCAAAATAACACAGTTTGTTGTTCAAAAATGACATTCATAGGAGCAAATTGCGTACGAATTATCGAAGTGTAAACTCTTTTACATCTTGGGTGGCTTTTTACTGATGTCCCCTTGATCCTTTTAATATTTGTAATCATTTATAAATATTAATAAATTCTTATTTCTTAGCAAAAAAAATTTTTTAACTCTTTTAATCGGAAATGTGGCATGTACAAGTTATCTTTGGGATTTAAAACGAAATCCACTCATCGTGTTCAAATCTTCTTATCGGTTCCTCCCAAGTTTAATAAATCCATGTTTTTCGCAGTTTTTTTTTATTTATTTAAAAGGAACAGCTCAACTGCCATATCTTGAGTAAAAATAATTTGGCCCTATATGTAGAATTATTCCTTTTTTTTATCGGAAAAAATATATATTAAAGAGAATTTGATAGGGTACATGGAGGAAAGAGGGAGGGGGACATCCAACCAATGGTTGAATGAAGAAGAGAAAAAGTGGAAAAAAAAAAGGGGCACAACCCAAAATATCATGGAAAACCAACAGGATATGTAGATTTATTATTCACACATATGTATGTAGAGTTTCGATATATATTTGGCTAAACTTCAAGTAGGATTTATAAATTAAGGCATATATTATAAGCAATGGACGTTTCCTTCCAAAGTCAAATACATGAGATTTACTTGGAATAATTAAAAGTGCATCGGTGAGTATTCCGGATTTAATCCTGGAAATTCACCTATGCACTTTTAATTCCAAGTAAATTTCGCACAATGTATTCAATTTTTGAAGGAAATGTCCGTTGCTTATATATGCCCTAATTTATTTATTTCTCCTTTCGGCCTCATACTATGCTTCAATCTTTGTGGCTAGTAGTACTGTTTGGTCTTCCTATCGATGTACCATCTGTCGATCGAATTTTAATAAAATTTCGTTGTCGAAAAAAAAATAAAACAAATGTGACTTACGTTTTTAGCTGCTGTGCTAAAAGCTTCCCGGTGGCTAATCTCAGGATTTCGGGCCTTTATCCTTTGAATCTCCTCTCTGTAAAAGTGAAACAATTTTGTAAAAGACTCATTTATTTATTACACATTTTATTTGTGGAAGGAGAATTAGATAGAAAAAGAAAAAAAAAGGAAATGTATTTTCCTAACTATCTTACTTAATGAATCGATTATAAGCAGAGGGAACACGTTGTCTCTTCTCCGGGGCTGCATAGCTCAAGATAACCAAAAGATGTTAAAACAATCAAACATGAAAATTTATAGAACATGAAAATGCAAAAAAAAAAAATAAATTATCAGAACATGAAAATGCCATTTACCTCATATAGAACATGAAAATGCTAACAAGCGCGCACTAGGCAATTTTGGTATTCCATCCAATCTTTTATTGAATGCTTGACGTATATACCATTTATCAAGTTTTAATATATAAAAAATTTGCCGATCAAAATAAAAGCATGAAACAATTTTTTTCTTCAGATATGAGGTACAATTTTATATGTTTATTGTTAGCATACCATTTGTCTAACATTATGCATGTTACCAAATTGTGCACGTTTATGTTTCGGCCTATTTAGACTTGGTTAGTATTCACATATACGTTTCTCATATATGTGAAATTCAGTATATATACCATCTCCGGTATATGTGAAATTCAACAAATCTCTTGAAATTATTATTTCTCCTAGCCTCCCTCTAATTTTAATACCCAAAGTTTGACCTACATCCCTCCTCTAATTCATCTTTGTATTTCAGACACCAACGACATTGGTCGTTTTTTTTGCTCGGAAAACGAAATATTTTATAAAACTCGAAAGGGGTACATCCAACGACATTGGTCGTTGCTTGGAAATGAAATGGGTTAATTAATAACACGGACGAGAAAATTCTTATACGTCTCAATAGAATCCGGAGATGGTATATATACTGAATTACGCATGGCATGGCATATCAATGATATATAGTACTAATTAATTTCTATCCCGATAATTCAGTATCGACATGACTGACTTAGCAAGTGGCAATGGAGTGATGTGGGACGACAGTACTTTTAGCTAACAATATGTAGATAATAATGCTAAAAAAAAAGGAGTTACAAAGTTTATTTCAGTGATTTTAATTTATGTTTATATATACTCCAGTATTTATTTCAACTTCCTCCGCACTTTAATGGGGATATTTTTCTGGCCAATGGGATGGTGAAAATCTGATTAGACGTTGCCATTTCAACTTTTACCTGTTTTGTGAAGACACTTTCTTCCATATTTATATGTCCAAACAAAGCTATATTCGTGTCTATCTTGTATGTAGTCTTATACGTCAGTGATGCATTTGGAGAGAGAGAGAGAGAGAGAGAGAGAGAGAGAGAGAGAGAGAGAGAGACTCACGGCGAATGGGAGGCACTCTAGGAGGTTCGAGTTCAGCAGAACCGAATGCACCAAATTTGCTACATTTAGAAGATGATCCTCCACTGTCCTTGCTTCCAGATTCAAAGCTCGATTGTTGTTTCTACAAACCAAGGAAAATTAAAAAACACATGCATATTTTAGCTTACATAAACCAAACAAGTCCTTGTTTTTTTAACTATAGCAAAGTTTAAGATTATAGGGAAAAGATATAGACTCATATTAAATTGTTTTTGGATGCTCAGTTTTATTAGACTCAGAAGAAGAAGAAAATCAAGAAAGGAAAACTAGCAGGACTAGGAAGGCATGAGGAAGGAGGGAAAATTTCAAATCAAAGCCCCAGGCAAGTTAGAACTCAAAATTCTCAAATTAAAGTAAGCAATAACAGGCTCATGTGGTTATTAGGACTGTATTGTTTGGGGCCTAGTCCTTAGGGTGTGTTTGTGCTTAGTCCCAATAGGTTTTTTTTTTTTCATTCAACTCTTGGTTGGATTCTTCTCCCCTCCTCCAACTTAATGTACCCCAGTCAAGTTTTCTTTAATAAAATACTTCATCTGTCTTTTTTAAGTGTCTATTATGATTTTACGTGTCATTTTTAATTGTCTATATCTCTCAATGTATATTGCTAAAAATATGCAATATGGATCTTATTTGATAGACCTCAATTATTTCGATAAGACAATGATTTAAAATTATAAAGACTCTGTTCGGTTTGGGTTTTGAAGGAAGCTTTTAAGAGTAATGAATGCATAGAGATAGGTAGAGAAAATTTATTAGAGACCGTGCATAGGATTTTTGAATTCCCCAAATGAACAAGCCCAAAACATAATATACGTCAAGAGATATAAACAATTAAAAATGGCACTAAGAACCGCCGTAGTGGATGTTTTGGTTTGTAATTACAATGAAAGGCCCATATATAGAAAACCCACATCATGTTGACATGGAATAATGTGCCAAATTCAATTTGGAGAGAGCATAATATTTGGTTGGGGAAACCTCAAACTTGTTACCATTGACCATGAAGACCAAGAAGAGAGGAGGCATAAAAGTTGTTTGAAAAAGAAGTCATTAATATGGACCAAAGTTATGAACCAATTAAAATCACAGAGACAAGCAACAGCTACCGAAACAGCAACAGTACTCTCTCTATTCCCCAAAACCATGTTCCATTTTGAGAAATTACATTGGCATTGGGTACTATACTGAAGTCATAGGATTTGCTATTTTTTGGGAGATTTGAAAAATTACGAGAAAATATGGGGACCACAAATTAAAGTAACCACCTGAGGAGGATCTTGAAGAGGAATAGTCTGAAGCAAAGCTCCAATGTTGACAGACAGCAAATTTGCACAATGCCCACATCTAACTGTCACAATTGTCAACATGTTGTTGCATGGCACACTGACCTGCAAAACCAACTTAATTATGAAATATAACCCTAATTACATATTCTTTAATTTTTGTTTAGGGCCTCCCCCCCTCTTGTTTTATTTTTTTTAATCAGGAAATTTTTTTTATATTAAAACTCGACAAAGGGTACATTAAGGAGGCCTATTCTAGATACGGCCTACTCTAGATACAAGGAACACTTGACGCATAGAGAATGCCAAAAAAAAAAAAAAAAGGAGAAAAAGAAAAAATACATCCAATCAAAAATTGAATGAAAAACCCAAACAGATGAAATAGTCTTCCTTAAAGCTCCAATATATCAAGCAACTCCCCTCTTGTTCTCATACACATTTTATGTGATGGGGTCACATAGAAATATAGTGCACAAACGATGGTGAGAACTATGTTCTTTTCGTGAGCTTTGAAGCCAATGCAAATTACATTCCATCGGTGTAATTCATAGTGAAAAATATACGGAGAACACATTCCTTGAACTACTTTAGGTGCGCATTTTGTTTTCACCCAGATGGTAATTACTTACAGTTGGGAATATATGGATTTCACGTAAAAGGATTTAATATTAATTTACACTTAATTATGGATTTAGTTATAAGTGGTTTGTGGAACTAGAATGGAAGATGAATTAAGAGCAGAAATTTAGTTTATTGGGATAACCGTACAATTACAATCCTTAACGTGAATGATTTCTAATTGATAATGTCAAAATGTGCACATCTAAGCTGCCTAATTTATATTTGTTAATAGCCCGATTTCTCTAGTCTATTTTTTATCAGTAAAAAAAATATTAATAACTCGAAAGGTACTAGCCGGACGGACTGGACTGGACTTGGATTTGGAAGGGTGATGTCAATCCCTGAATCAAAACTTTTTCTGAGAGGAGAACCAAACAAAAGCAATGTAAATTTTTTTCTCAGCAAAGGATTTATTGATGTTCAAAATGTTATGTGCAAAAATTAAAGGGATCAATGGCACAACGGGATCACAGCATAAAGCAAGCATCGATCCCAATGCAATTATTGGCAGCAAATTAATTGACCTATCACCAATCTAAAAATTCCAAATAGAAAATAAAAAGAAAAGGGGAAACTTCAAGCCATTTATTTCATGAGCATCACTACTTACCAGTGAAAACAAAGATTCAAAGTTTAGTAATGACGAGAGAAGAATTAATTCAGAAACCAGAAGAGTAATGTGTGCATACTTCTCTCTTCTCTTCTCTCTCTCTCTCTCTCTCTC
>BPLS01000443.1:250763-275914 GCA_019656275.1 Rhododendron kiyosumense
TGGCTATGCTATGAATAAAGGGGGGGAGAGAGAGAGAGATGTGTGAAAAAAATCATGGAGAGAGAGATGTAATAATGCACTCTTTTTTTTTTTTTTTTCAGTCACTGTGATGATCTCTCTCTCTCTCTCTCTCTCTCTCTCTCTCTGTCTAGATCTTCTTTTGTACAGTATGTAAGATCACACATCACACTATTTTGATTCCTCAAAAAAGAAACACATAGGAGAGAATGCGCTCAAAAGGGGCTACGCAAAAGAGGCCTTGTTATCATGAGAAAAGAGTTTTTTGAAAAAAAAAAAAAAGGAAAGAAAATCATTTCTCAATGCCATAATTTCCTTTATCAAAGAAACCAGACATTGGCATCTCCAACCGCCTAACCATTTTTCTAGCTATTTTGGTCAGGAAAAATGTCTTAGCTAGCCGCCAAACAAGTGTAAAACCCAACAGTCTAGGCATTTGCCTCAACAAAACCATACGCGTATATATATAAACCATTAAAAATTCCAAAAATCCCACCGTAGTTTTACTCGAACTTGAAGAAACTTGCCAAGAAAATTTAAAGTCAAAGTAAACTCGCCAGAGAAACTCATACTCGAAGTAAATGAGATTTGAATCATTGGAGAAACTTGCTGGGGTAACTCGAACTAGACGCAAACGAGATCTGACTCACCAAAGTACCTCGAAGCAAATGAGATCTCAGGCCGGCTTCAACAAACTACTCAACTCATCGTGAACATGGCCTGAATCAGATTTGGGTCGTGGGTGTTGGACGAGGACAAATCATTTTTATGACACCGGTGCCGTCACACCTTAACTTCCATGGTAACCACCACCAACAGCCATACCCGCCTCTCTCTCTCTCTCTCACACACACAAACACAAAACCTGTCAACGATCTCATCTCCAAAACCCGAAAGCAAAAATCGGCGACAGATGACCTCGACGATTGTTTGTGGATCGGGGGGCTGGCGAATGAAAAGTGGCTTGTTCCCTGTGGCGAGGTACTATAGCAACGGAGATAATGGCGAGGTAAGAGGTTGTTGGGTGTTGATTTTGGGTGGTTTGGCTCGGCCATTTCCTCTTTTGGGGGTTTTACTGAGACTGTTGGAGATGCTCTTACATCTTGGTCTATTGGAGATGCCCTTATATCTAGGTCTGAACAGTATAACCCACTAGAGAGAGAGGGAGAGAGGAAAAGGAGGAGCATGGTAATGGCATCTTTGATTAAAATGGCAAAAAATTGTACAAGTCCTTATGAGTTAGTAGTTCTGAGGCAGAAGTACAAATGTTGAGGGAAAAAAAATTGATAAATAATTATTGCTGAATTAAATTAAAAACCCAGCCAACATTAGAGAGAATTCAATTCAGTAGAGTGTAGGATCATAGGATGAGACATGAAACTAGGTAGCTAGTCTCTTCTGAAAAGGGATTAAAAAAGGCTTATTGTTGACTTTATTATAAAAAAATCATTGTACTGACCTGACCTGAATATATATATATATATATAGTAATAATTTAAAAACCATATGTGCAGCCCTAATTTAAAGATTCAGTGTGAAAATTATAGGGCTTTCCATGAGTTTAAAGCATTATCTAATTCTACCGTTATATTGCATAAATTCATGCGTTAATATCAGTTCAAAATATGTGCTAATTAATTTGATGGATCAATCTTAAATCTTGATGATCGATCCACCAAATTAATTAGCACATTTCTTGGAAACAAAAAAACTTTGTTCATCCTTTTCTTTGGAGTAATTTCAATTGGTAAAAAAAATATTGGAACATTTGTTTCAGGCTTTCTGCGTAAACCCACTTCAGATTTACATGAAATATAACTTATAAGCTTGAATCTTAAGCTTACTCCCATAAATCAAGAATTTTTAGTCCATCGAAATAAAATCGAAGGAATTTGTACCATCAAGCGATCCCGAAACATTTATCAGTCATTCGTCGAGGGTAATGCTTACCAGAATTTTCTTACCGTGGTGGCATGGTCGCCGCATAATCACGGTGAACGACGAATATGGTTTTTACGGTGATTTCCGCCGGCCATAAGATATTTGGAGCTCAATTGAAAGACAACAAAAATAATTCCGGTGCGAAAGCCACGAAAGCAGATCGAGAAAATTAAGTGAAATTCATAGATGAAAACATATACCGCTAGAATCGTGTTGCAGAAGTTGCAGTGGACGTAACAAACGCGCTCGGACGCCATGTCCGATGACATTCTTCTTAGCTACTAGCTCAGACTATTTGTGTAGATAGATCACCACACCAGATTCAGATCAGAGGAATTCTTTGACAAATTCAAGAAAGCCGTAGCAGCTGAAATTTTTTTGTGTAGATCACAAAATTACTCATCAGAAGACCAAGAGAAGCCAGAAACACACATAGATAGATAGATAGTTACACAGAGAGAGAGAGAGAGAGTACAAGTGATCGACGGGACTGGACTGGTCGGGATAGTGGTGGGGGGAGAGAGAGAGAGAGAGAGAGAGAGAGTTGGAGAGTGGGAGTACGGAGGAAGGGTGTGAGTGGTATTGTGATGTGGGTAGAGAGGAAAAAGGCGGTTTTTCCGGAAAGGTGGATTGAGAGAGAGAGAGAGAGAGAGAGAAAAGAAGAAGAAGAAGGACGGGAGGAGGAGGGAGGTTGTGTTGTGTTGGGTTGTGAATTATGATTGAGGGAATGAGTGGGTGGGAGTCACTGCCCCTACAGTAACCAGTCCAGTCCACTGTGGCCTTCCGTGTAGCGGACGAGGAGGGGGTGTGAAAGATAGAAAGAATAATTAATGACCCTTTGGCTTTGGAATAATTAGTACCAGAGAGACTATTCCATGCCTCCCTGGCATAACGTGGTGGTGCCCTAAACTCATTTTTCACCACATATTTATGAGCGGTATAAAAGAGTTTGAAGTACCACGTGGCGATTCTCTAAGGGTGCGTTTGGTTGGATGGAATAGAATGTGAATAGGAATGAAATTAAGAATATAATAGAATTTGGGGAATTGAAAATTAAATAATCATTCACATTCTCATGTTTAGTTGTACTTAGGAATAGTCATTCTCATCTTCAATGGAATAGTGTGGCAATAGCAATTTTTAGAATGACAATAGTAATTTTTGAAGTGACAATAGCATTTTTTGAAATGGCAATAGTAATTTTTGCAGTGACAAATGTAATTTTTTGTGTGACAATAGTGAATATTGGTGTGGCAATAGTGAATATTGGAGTGACATTAGTAATTTTAGTGTGACAAATAAATAGAATAACAATTCTTAGGTTTTTGGATGAAATAACAATTCTTTTACTAAAGTGAATAGTAATTTCATTTGAAATTATTATTTTATTATTTAATTGTGAACCAAATATTGAAATAAGTAATTTATTGAATGATTTTTCTTAGTATTGGTAGGGATGAGAGAGAAAGAGAGAGAGATGGCCACAGCTTTTCTTTTGATTTGGCATTATGCTTTTTTTTTTTTTATCCGCTTGGATGATGCTGATAGCCTACTGGCTACTAATACTATCGGTCGGCCTCTATGTATAAAGTGGATGTTTGCTGCATGGTTAATTTCGTTCGCTAAAAAATCATGGTTAATTGTAGCTACGTGGACAAGCGGACTTTATTTTTTTTTTTTTGGGTCAAACGATAATTTGTGATATTATAGATCCAAGAAACAGTATATCAAAATAAAGTACTTCATCCCTAAATAAGGGATATCAAAGAACCAAGCAGAAGGGGATTCCATCCAAAGACTACACTCAAGTTTAACTAAGGGGTTGTTCAGCTAAATAATTTATTCTGAATTATTTTTTGTCCTTATTCAAAAATATTTCGCATGCATTTGTTAGTTTTTTTGTTAATTTTTTGAGAATTATTGTTTCATCATGACAAAAGAAATCTAAAAAGTAAAAAATTACTATCAAAATCCAAACTTTTTTAATAAAGACAAAAAAAATTGGCTTATTTTTGTCTTTATTAAAAAAAATTGAATTCCGTTTATAATATTTTACTTTTTAGATTCCTTTGGTCATGACGAAACAATAATTCTCAAAAAATCGATAAAAAAAAACTAACAAATGAGATTTTTTTTTTGAACAAGGACAAAAAATAATCTATGGTGGATTATTAAGCCGAACAACCTCTAAACCCACCGCTCCAAATAAACGGAACATTTCAGAAAACAACTAAAAACACCCACATAGGAACGATAGAAGTCCCACACATGGGACACCAAATATGTAAGGACCTGTATTTTTCAGATATTATTTAAAAGTTTTATAAATGTTAGAAATTGAGGAAAATATGAAATTTATTGAGTTTATTTGATTTGAGGTTAATGTGTTAGAATTGCTATTTGAGGGAGTGCAAGTGTGATTTGTTTGGGTGCTAGTATATAAGTGTAGGTGTGTGTGTAGGAGAACAAAATTCTCCCATCTCTCTCTCTTCTCCCGATCTATCCCTCTCGGCTCTCCCTCTCTCTCGATAGTCTCTCTCTCTCTCCCTCTCCAACACTCAAAACTCCAACCCTTACTCAAAACCCATGACAAATAACCTCCAATCCTTCATCCATTCTCGTTGTTGAACTTGAAATTTCGTGGGTTTCGCTCGGAGGAGGAGATTTGGATGATTTTGAAGTTTTCGGAGTCTAGGGCTTGCTCAAATCGCGTGGGTTTCAATCATTGACTTGAGGTAGGAAATTCTTACTCTCTCTACATGTTTATGAGTGGATTGTGTGCCAAAAATCATGCTTCATATGGTTGGATTCAATATTATGCTCATTCTTGAATTTTCTGCAAATCGCCCACTGTAACGCAATGGTACCGATACCATATTTTTGAGGTACCGGTACCTTTGGTACCGATACCTAATTTTTGAGGTACCAATACCTTGACTCGGATTGCTCATTGGATTGGTTTGGTACCGATACCTACTTTTTGAGGTATTGGTACCAATGACTCAGAAAAACTGTTTTAAACTCTATTGATCATTCATCGATTGTTTTGATTCCTAATCACTTCTAACACTCTTTGATCACCTTCAAACCACTTCTAAACTTGATTGTTTGTACCTTAAGTGATTTGTTGGTTAATCTATCTCCTTTGACTCTCGTTGTACAAAAGGAACGTGACAAATCCTATGAGTGTGGTACTTAGGCGTCACCTATTTCTTAAAGTGAGTATGTGGATATTGTAGCATGATATGATGAATGATATAGATTTGTTAGTGCTATGATGTGACATGGTGATTGATAAAAGGGAAAACGTATCGTAGAATTGTTATTAAACATCGTAGGCTATAAAAGGTTTATCGTGGGGGTGTATAGTTGGTTGATGTTAACTTGTCTAGTGATCCGAATGATAATAGGGTAATTCGTGTCATCATGATTCGTCTTGTTAATCCTCCTAATTTATGTTGGCGCTCGTTCTATAGGATTCTTGTATAGGACCTAGTGGGTGGTGCGTTGTAAAGTCATTTGTAGGTTCGGTACGTTACGTCGGGCATGGTGTTATACTCGGAGAAAATGTGTGAACTGGTGATGTATTGGTTGATCTATGACATGTTTGTAATTATATAGGGTATGAATGACTGTTTGAGGTTATGGACACAACAAAAACTCGACACTACGGGTATCACCACTTGGTGGTGAGACGACCGGAATTGACACTACAGGTATCACAATGGACATTCGGTGAAACGACCGAAATCACGCAAATGAACGGGTATCACCATGAACATTCGGTGAGATGACCGGAAACGAGCGATACATGCGAAAACCTTGTTTGTTGTAATATGAGATTATCGGAAAAGGGAAGAAATGTTGGATTTTATCAAGTTGACTCATTTCAAAAGGGAGACTTTTATGGAAAAAGGGATTGATAATGAACCAATGTGAAAACGTGAAGGATTATGGTATCGTACGGGAAATAATGAGATGATTGAGAATTGGTGATTGGTTCAAGTAGACTGATGTGAGTTTTTTTTTTTTTTGAAAGGCGACTGATGTGAGTTTATTAATGTTGCTAGATTGATATGGGAATATGTAGGAATACTCTTACGACGTCAAGAACTCTGTAGTCGTAGCCCGCTTGTTCGTTGTGGTAAACCTTTGTTTCTTGTGTCCGCTTATTGGAATTTACTCACTCTTGGTGCATGTTTCTTCGCATTTGCATATAGCTTGAGCAAATATTTCTCTACTGGGCTAATGTAGCTCAACCTATTATTTTCAGGTACATTGCAAGTCATTGTTATGGAGTGTTTGGAGTACATGCTGAAGTCGTTGTTAAAGCTATTTTCGGAAGCCCTTGTCTATTTTTTTTTTTTTATAAACTAAACTGTATTATATTGTATCTCTAATGTGGAACTTTGTAATTTATTGGGCAAGTTTGTGGAATTGGGAAATGAACTACCTTTTGGGTTATTAATTGTAACTCTGGTGAGGATTTTAATTATCAAATGTTATTATTATTTATGTTGAAAATCGAGGGCATGACAAAATAAGAGAGCCAAAAAAAGAGAGAAAAACTGGTAACAAAATCAGACGGAGTCTGCCATACCAGAGCAAACTTTATCCACCAACCTAGATCTCCCACTCCAATGGAGGGAGGATGCCTCCGATGACCACGATTTGCACGGCACTACCTTCAAAAGTCATCGAAATACATGGCGAAAGAGCCAAAGGAGGGGCGGCGGATGGTGGTTTTGGGAGGAGGAGGATGGAGGTGAAGGCGAAAGGAGAGAAAACTACCGAGATCTATGATCGGGAGATGGAAAAACCCCACGAGGGGGAGAAATCTCTCCCCTCCCGTCACCCACTGGGCCGTAAAACCCTAGGGGAAGGGGAAGGAGGAAAATGGGGGTTGCGGCTTCTTTAGGGTTAGAGAGAGAGAGAAAAAGAGAACAGAGGAGACTTCTTCTTACACCGCGTGTTTACTGGGTCCAATTTCTGACAAGCGGACCTAATGTGCCTTTAATCGCACTCCTCCGGAGCTTGAAAAAATAATCTGAAATGTTCACTGCTTAGAGGTAGACGCTAACAATAAGCATGTAAAAAATCACATCCATCAGACATCAGTAAATTATTGATCTAATCAAATAATCTTGCCCGAATTCAAGGCACAACATATTTGTGTGTCCCAAGGCACAGCAGGGCTCAATTTTTCGTAGTAGGAGAAATTGCATCGGGCTCACACCTTAATGACGGTCACCTAAACGGGGTTAACGGAAAATGAAGTTATAACCTTGTAGTCTTTACTGAAAGTTTTTTATTTTTGATAAGCGACAATAAATTTTATTAACCCATAACACGAAGTTACAGAGAAAATAGAAAAATAACCAATTTTTACGACGATAGATAACACTGCCGGTTACCCAAGCATTAGAGGAATGCAGTCTTATTTACCTTTGATCTTGGAATCATTAGCCCCTTGGCCGGCCAACATTTGTTATTTCAGATGGATGATCAGTATAATTTTATAAATGAAACTGTCAGACAAATCTATCTTAATAATGGCAGTACCAAATAATGTCCGATGAACTTGATTTCGATCAAGTGGTACTACCGTTCAGCAACTTCTACGAAATATTAAACACTTCAAATCACGATAATAAAATCCCAGTAAGGTGCACCGAGATGCAATACAATAGCCTCGTATCATAATTAACGCGCGCACTACAGAGAGTCGGAGACTCCTTGTCCGGAAATAAACCAACAAGAGTAAAGACAGCAAATTCTGATACTGCTATCGATCAAATATTGGTACCCCCCTCCCAGTGATGCAACTACAGCTAGCCTTCACCCTCTCGTACGTCTCAAGCCCAAACGGTTTGGATATTCTTACCATCTTAATACCAAAGCTAATCAGCTCCGGTACGTCAATGGCAGATGCGGCCGGCCGTTTTAGCTTTCAAATAAATTCAACTATTTTCTTCATGCATTCATCTTTAATTCTTGCTTGCCCATAATTATTCAGGGGTCCAATGTTTTTTTCGCGTCAAAAAATGTTTTTTCGTACAACTGAGTTATCAGAAATGCCAATAAAATTCACTATGTGGCAAACAAAGTGTTAAGGAAATAGAATCTCACGTTGCTTGGGAGTTGGGAGTGGAATGAGTGATTACTTAATAACATTTGGGACCTTTTCACTCATTCCAATTGGCTTTGAGATTGATATAAAGTTTCTACATGGTATCAGAGCGGGGCCAGTTCTACCCCACATTTTAAAAATTAACAATTTACACCCCACGATGACAGACGAACAAAAAGGCTGCACGATAATAGGACCCAAAAAGTGGCCACATGTGACAGACCTCAAATGCGGCTGCACGTGAGAGGAGATATTAAAGAAATAGAATCTCACATTGCTTGGGAATGGAATGAGTGATCACTTAATAACATTTGGAATTTCTCCACTCATTACCAATTGGTTTTGAGATGGATATAAAATTTCTACACAAAGATTTTGTTAATCACTGAAACAGTGAATACAACAATTAAACAGGCGGCCAGCTTAATTAATTTTCGGTATTATAATGATAAAATTCATTATGCTGAACAAAGTTTTCATACATTTTGGGTGGTGGTTGTTTTTTCCTTTTACTTTATGAAATATGTGTATTTACATACATATAATGATAGGTGCGTAAATATGTCGATTTACGCCCTTAACTTAGGCTTGTTATGTCCATTTAACGCGGTACTTGAGATTTGATACTTGTTAATTGCATTTCAGAACTCGTGGAGCAAAAATGGTCTACAGAGCTAAATTGAGAGTTATTTCAAGTGGTGGGCTCACCTAGAAAGCAAATTCAATTCGGACGGAAATTTGTTGAGCTGCTAATATTAATCATTGGATCAAAATTGATTATGGGCAAATGTTGGATCGAATTAAAACATGGCTTGTGGGCCCAAGTTTTACACGGCAGTGTAACTATAATATAGGGAGCAAGGGTTTTTGGCCCCAGGGGGATTCCCACGGAGGAAAGAAAAAAACAAGGCTGCCGTCAATGACTTCTGGAATGCCGAAACAGAGATCCGTCAACGGCACCTCGACACTACCTCGGGGGCTCACGGCTGAAACAGAAAAAGACGAAGGTTTCAGGGTTTAATCTTTTACTATTATTTCAATGGAGTTTTATACTTGCATGATTATTTGTTCAGAATATTAGTCTGTAGTTTTAGATTTAGGTTATTTTTTTCTTTGGAAGCTCTTTTTCCTTCAAGTTTTTGAAGCTTTGTTCGAGTACTCGCACTCCGGTAACTCGGGTTATTTTTCGTCCTTCATTAAAGTTGCTCATTGGTACTCTTTTGTTTATTTTGTATTTAGAAGCATATTTCAAACTAAGGTTTCTCGTGTTTCTTGTTCAATGCATAGTGAACAGTCATATAGATAGGGTCGTGAGGTGATTAGCGCACCATGGCTAGGTCGAACATGTCTTGCTCCTGTTTTGAAATAAAAATGAAATGGCAATTTAAGGTTAATAAAGAACATTCATTAGACGAACCCGGGTATTGTCGGAACCCATGTGAACGTGAGAATGGGAGTCCAAAACTCATTCCCCACTACGTATGGGTAAACAGCAACCATTAAGGTTCACATCTTTCGGGGTATCTCTTTCTCTCTAAAGTCGAATAGTTTTAATAATACCGAATGGAGCAGATAAGTCCGGCTTGGTTGCGAGTGCTATGAATTCTATGACCGTGCCTCCTTTTTAATTCTCGAGAAGAACTTGTTATTTCTTAGCTTAATTTAATCCTAATCAATCAACAATGGATGGCTACCTAAGAGACCGTTAAATTAGTAACAACCCGAGTTTTTAATCAGCACACATCATCATCTCTGTGGATTCGACTCCGGTCTTACCGGATATTGTGCTATGTCGGTCTCCCACCCTACGCTTGGGGCAACCCATTAATTTAGGATCGATTATGAAATCGTCAAGCATATAACATCGTGTACGTATACTTGTGGGAAAAATCTATGGAATCCCCCCTCTAATTGTGAACAAACATAACATGGTACGTATGCTTTTTCAAAACATAACATATAACATGGTACGTATGTTTTTTCATAGCGAATGTTATACTCTCCATGACGAAAAACTTGTACTACGGACCTTATATCTGAAAAAAATGAAAAGGAAACATGGTAAATAAACCATCACTTCAACCCTAAGTAGCCTATAGCCAAGTTTGAACCCAATTAAGACCTCCCAGTTAGCAGTGTCAATGAGGTGTCACTCTGCCATCAAGGCTAGAGCGCATTTGCTCACATGTGTTAGCTTGTATGATTTTTTATTTTTGGCCAAAGTTTGGAATAGTTCCATTGATAAGAAAAGAATATAGTACATCAAGAAGGACAATCATTCCTATAAACGAGAGATAGAAGTCATTGCATTCTGAGTTATACTATGCGCTACAGAATTGTTATCATTTCAAAAATTCACTGCCAATCACACTAATGCTTTGTTCTCTTTAGAATTTAAAAAGCATTTTTCAAAAGATTCCCCCTACTCTCAACTTTTCTCTTTCTATCTCTCTCCACTTATTACCCCTACTATTTTTCAAAAAAAATTTCAAACACTAAACCAAACAAAGCATAAAACACTCTACAAAACCCCCCAACGAGATGAGAAAGTTCCACGAAAAGAAAGAAAAATCAACACAAAGGTAGGACAAATCAAAGAACGACGACCTCCCGTCAGAGGTCCAACAAAACAAGAAGAAGAATCTTCGAAAAGACACAAAAAGTTACTATCTGAAAAAGAAAAAAGAAGCAATCGGTTAATAACTAGTAACAAGTTACCCGATTAGCCGGCCAGTTAGTACAGTAAGCATTTAATAGGTGATGTTAATTTACAAGAAAAAAAAATTCCAATAATAAGCAAGATGGGAAATTAGAAGAAAAATAGCCACGTGTGGGTCGCCAGACAGCCAAAGGAAAAATATCCCAACCCCGAAATCAATTGAACCGAATCCGAGACAAATAATAATAACAGCAATGAGTGCAATTTACTAGTGACCACTGTTGAACCATAGTCTTCTTTTTGGTGCATGTGGGAGGTAGCTACCAGTGTAGAATTCATAAATTATTGTCTCTTTTTTTTTATAATCAGGTCTCCGGGTCAATTTTTATGTAACTTGACTAATTTTGAAAGATCAATTCCATCATTAACAAGAAAGGACCATTTTATTTTGGTCAAAAGATGAGTAAAATTTTATTCATCTGATAGGCAAAGCCTAAACATCAGAGAGATGAGAACCCCATGAGGATAAAATGGACACTCACAGGCCGGACATGCCATTGGAAATGACTTTTTGAGCACAAGCACAATAGTGCGCAGCCCTATTACATTCACGTTTAACAAAATCAAAACCACAAGAACTGAAAGATTTCTTCAAGACTAAACAATCATGAATAACTACTGCTATGTCAGAGGGAGGGTCTTGATCATCATTGCATCTCCTCACAGTTGCCTCCGCATCTGATTGCAATATGCATCTTAGAACACTTTAGAGCAACCCCCAGTTTCAACCTATTTTGAATGGCCAAAGCTTCAACAATTCTAGACGAGTTGATCCGATCATGAATAGTCTGAAAAATATCTATAACCTGACCATCATTTCTTCTAGCCATTGCCCATGTGCCAATAGTATTTGAGCTCCTTCAAACCACCGCATTGATGTTTATCTTCAGCACATTTATCTTAGGTCGCTGCGACACCAAGGTCCCCATGAAAGAGGAACTCGAGGGGGGATGGGGACCCTAGTGTTTGCATTCTGAAATGCATAAAAATCACCTTGTGTTTTCCTACTAACAGCATCCGTTGCCCAAACTTTTCCATTGAAAAAGTTGTTCCTTGCTCACCATATCCACCAACAATAAAGTAAAGTCATAACTAAGAAGGGAGAGGGCAAATGACACAATGTGATACGATTGTAGATGCATTCCCACCAATCAACCATGTGCTTGCAATCGAGCAGTTTCTCAGGTAAGCCGAAATGGAGAGTGGATCCAGACTTTAATTGTAGAGAAAGGGCCATTTGAATTGCTATTTTCGTTGGCGCCTTGCCGGCTCTTTTCGGTGGTCTTAGGTGGTTTATACAGGTGTGCTTTTGTTCCGATTAATCTTTGTAATCGCTTATAAAGATTAATAATATCTTTTTGCTGAGAAAAAAAAAGGGCCGTTTGAATTGATTATTCGACCATGTGACGGAGATTACTATTGGTGGGATTTTTCTTTTGTCAAGGTTTAGAGGTATTTTCATTGATACGAAAACAATACATCGAGAATGGATAGCCACTCCAAGAAGGGAGGAAAGCAACCACAAAAGAGGCCTAAACTCACAAACGAATCTTCAGGACCTCACACAAATAAGACAAATCTCTGATCATGAAAAGCCATCAAAACAACGTAGAATACCTACCACAATTACACCCACAAGGACTGCAAGAAAGTCCCACGCAAGAGAAGAAAACCAACAAAAAATCAGCAAACAAAAACTAAACCAAAACCTGTAAGAAAACAACAGATCTACACCCCTAAGTCTAGCCAATTAAGACCCTCACTGTTGCCGCCACAGCTACCAAAGGGCGGCTGAGACAGCAAAGACCACTGAACAGAACCTTGATCACCACAACAGCCATACCCCACCGTACAACATTATCAACTGCTACTTTCGTCTCAAGACACTACGCCCTCGTCAAGGCGCGAATCTATGCGATGCCCATAACGACAAGAATGGGGCCGGCCTGATTATGTCAATGGAACTATTGGACGATCAAAAAGAAGAGCACATGGTGAGAAAGATCAGACAAAAGAGCACACATGCAGATTACTCTGGCAACGATTGGCTCCGTCAACATTGGGGCTCATCGAAATCAGGAGGAATAGATTTGAAGTTGAAACTCTTAGAGAGAGAGAGAGAGAGATGACAACGGTTCAGTGGCTCTACTATTGGTGAGATCAATAGTACTTATTTCTCATTTTAAGAGACATGCCATTTTCTTATAATACATCACATTTAATTTAAAAAATAAAAAATAAGTACTTATGTAAGCTAGCAGAATAGGGCCTTACTGGTCATCAGAAAAACACATTTTACTATCTAGATTGGACATAGAATTAACCACACTTTCCCTACCTAACTTTACTTCTAATTCCCTACGTTTGCAAGCTGAATTTCACGCTCGATTGTCTTTATACTCAAAAATCAACCACCTGAAGTAAGAAATAAATGGTCACAAAGAGAAATCAAAAAAAATATAAAATATGTACCAAATTTTAGAAAAAGTGACTAAAAAGACAATAAAACTGACTTATTTGAATTTTATTTGTCTTTAATGAATTTCATATAGCTTTTGGTCTTAAGTTTTTACAATTTAAATTCCTACAAAAGGCTGAGTCAAAATAATTGATGAAGTTTTAACAGAAAGATACTTGGCTTAAATAACGATATGGAGACATGTAGCGGTAACGGTCAAGATATAACGGTATCAATAGTATCGAACGATACATAACGGGAATTAGTTGTTGCAGTCATCAATTTTTATAAATCGTTTTTGAGAAAGAAAAAAAATTAAGTGCCAAAATCATCCTTGACAGTGGGAGACTAGACAGAAATAAGGAGCTTCAACTAGACGGATCTTCATATATACTACAAGAGGTGAAAGCACTTCGTTGCTCCTGGCTTTCAATCTCGATCTGCCAACAGTCAATTATGCTGGTTCATGAATCATGATGCTATTGCTGTTTGGAGATGTTGCTTTTGTTTACTACAGCCTCCCTATGGAATTTTTGCTGATGTCTACTGATATTTCATGTGCTGTGATGCTGCTGTCATTGGTGCAGCATTGGATGGACTGTTTGAAGATTGTGTTAATTTAGCCCTGCTTTGTTGGGGCCGGCTGGTTTGTGGATGCTATGAAGTTTGATCATCTACCTTTGTTTATAAAACTGGTACGGGCTATTTGGTGATTTTTGCAAGCTGACGAATGGTTACTGCTGCGCGCTATTCAGAGCATTTGAATGATCTTGTCTGGCTTTTGGATGGATCCATATCTCTTGTGGTTTCTTTCAATTTCATTGAATGTATTTTTTCTTTCTTTTTTCTCCTTTTCTTTTGGCTTTCTCTATATATGATTCAAGTTTGCCTTGCATCTAGAGTTGGCCATCTCGATGTACCCTTAGTCTGAGTCCAATAAAATCTTGTTGCCGATAAAAATAAAAAAAAAAATCTAGGTAAGTCTCCTTACTTCTTCATCCGTGTTCAGATTTGTCTTGCTTGGTCAGGACTAAGTCATAAGCGACTAAAGAACATGCCTTTATTGGCTGTTACGATCGTGCATGAATCGGAAATGGACTAACATGTCACCAGAACCGGCCCATACTCATGTGAATTTCCCTGCCAATATATGCATGGGTACATCATCTTTGGAGTAACAATGAGATATTCCCTGTTTTGTGAGGTGAAAGTGAGCTTTAAGCAAGAGCATATATATATAAAGACTGCTTGTCTAGACTTTTAGTTAAAAGTCAACATCAATCGGGTGAGTGAGAATAATTGTTTTTACTGTATAAGTAAGCAATATTCTATCCATTTAAAGCAGCAACTCCATGTGCAAATAATTAAGAATCTGACAATTTAGCTATACATTTATATCTCATGGTAACTCTGCAGTAAAATGCTATTATTATTATTATACTGGTACGTAGCTCCTGGATGTCCGAGCCAATTTATGCGTAATTTAACTAATTCTAAGGGTCTAACTTCACTGTTCACTTTGTGGGGAGCCTAATTAAAATCGGAGCAAAGTTCCGTACGGACTACCACCAAAGAAATTGATCGATCTCACTTGGAAGGTTTCGAACATGAGACGTTATGAAGGAGAAACCCCAAAGTCTCGCGCTTTGACATTTTTTTTGTCAAGTATAAAAAAAAGGGAAGTGATTTTCACTCTCTCCTTTTTGATATCCACACCCTATTCATATTTTCTAGTGTTGAAAGTGAATTTTTGCTAAAAGACAACAAAAAAAAAAAAAAAAGGTGAATATAAAAGAAGGGGGTGCAAAAATCATTTAAAAATAAATAAATAAATCAACTTGTGGGTGATTAGTTACCAGTATTTGTGGCTTTACCCTTCATAAATAATTCAAATTGAGCCTCCTTGGAGAGGGTTCTTCAGCAGCAAAGAGAAAAGGTAGAAAACAAAAATTGTAGAAACAATGAGTTTGGCTTTCAGCCGACCCCAATAATTGGGACTTAAGGCTCGATTTGATTTGATTTGGTAATGAGTTTGGCGTTCACATCAACCAATTACTTTTCGGTACTGCAATGACACTTAAATTTTAGCACATGAACTACTAGAATCTGATGAGATTGAAAGATTTAAGATACATTTTTTGTGTGCACCCTCTGAAGATTTCAGATTACTACATTTTTTGTTTGGGCAATTTACTTAGGCTTTCCATATGGATTCAGTTCAATAAAATTAATTCCAAGAAATTTAAATAAAAGGAAGAAGGAAATGAAACCTTGCTTCATCGTTTTCACGGGGAACTCGAGTAAGGAGTAGATCTTTTTAGGAGTTTTCTCTGAAATTTGAAAGTCAAGAACTTCCTTCTTTATCGCGAGCGCCAGAGAGGGGGTTTTTTTTTTTTTTTAATTGGAAGTACAAAGCGCGCGGTTGCTAATGCTTGTAGCTTGCTTCTTTCCCTAGCCAAATTTGGACTCAACTATTCCAACTGCCGTATGTTTTTGAACTAAAGACCTCCGCAGAGAATTTCGAGTTTAAAAAATTGAAGATGATGTATTGGGCAGAAATGAAAAGCACAGATTATGTTGACTAATTTAGAATAATTGTGCCACGGGTTAGGTAATTCTTGCATTTATGTTAAAATTTGGCAGAATCCAAAATAATGAAAAAATATATGCTTTCAGATTAAGCTTTTAATTAAGAAGTTGTATGATAGCTTTTACCTGAACTTTTGTATTCTTATAAACTTATTTTTCTTTTTCGTTCTATGTATTTGTTCATCTTTTTTGAATTTTTGTTAGATTCGCGTCATATATTTTGGAGTAATTAGAGGAGTTTTAAAAATAAAAAAATTATGACCAAAAGCGAAAAATAAAAAATTACCAAAGACAAAAAATACTAAACAGCTGCTTTTTTTGTCTAAAATGCCATCTTATATAAACTTTTGTCAACATGGGTCAACGTTTTTATACTTTTCTGATTCTTCTCGTCAAGACGAATGATTAATTCTAAAAATTACGACAAAAAGCTCAACAAAAAAATATGAATTATATAAAATACAGAAGAAAATCTTAGACAAAAAAATTTAGAAGAACGCCAAAATTAAGTTCTAATTCTGAGAACTTCCAACGCACCCTAGTTGTGCATTACTGCTTTCTTTACAATCCATCCCCAAAAGGCCCATTGCTCAGCCTCATGGGCCTGATGCTTTTCATTGAGATCCATATCTTCTCGCACCAAAGCCCTAATCCAGCAGCCTGGCCCATATGAAGGCTCGTAGCTCCATGTGAAATGGTTAATTACGTGGTTGATCAAACCAATGTGTCGATTCGGCCACTCATCTTCGTACCTAGTTTGTTTCGTGCCGTGTATAATTCAAGGAAATTTATATTCGCACTCCATTTTTTACTGATGGCGCTCTATTTTGTTCATAAAGTTACTAGTAACTTCACGTTAAAATTGGAGCGCCATCAATAAAGAGTAGAGCGCAAAAATCAATTTTCTAATCCAATACAATATATTTTATCATGGAGAAATGACGGCCCAGGACACTTTGAGGGCCCCAAATTACCAAGAAGGATGAACCCATTTCCAAAATTTATCGAGTACAAAGCTACTCGCTAATCCTTACTAGTCATTAATAGAAAACCACGTCCTTATCGGTCATTAAACGGGAATTCTATTCTTCGGACATCATTTTTCCTTTTATTAATCGTATCGTGCCCTGTTATAATACTCTGAGCCCAACTCAACCCATGGGCACGCCACAATTTGTGTCATTTTGTGCATGCGTCACTATGTGGATGTGTGATATTGGTAAGGCTATAAACGAGCCGAGCCGAGCCAAGTTTTATGGTGTTTAGGCTTGTTTATTAAATTTTTAACGAACACGAGCTCAAGCTCAATGAAAACTTAACGAGTCGAGCTCGAGCCGAACGGGTCTTGGCTTGACTCAAGCTCGAGTTTGTTCACGAGCCTTAACGAACCAACGAAAAATGTTTATATATCTTTGCATAGGCCTAATACAACCAAAAATATTTTAATTGTGAAGGTATATATCTTTCATTTTCCTATGGAGCAGGGGTGTACTGGTGTGCGTGTGCTTCAACCTCTCTTGATTGACTAGAAAGTGAAAACGGAAAGAACAAATTATGAAATAACAATAAAAATCTTAAACTTAAGTATATATACCCGAGCTCGCGAGCCGACTCGAGCCGAGCTTATCCTAGCTTGAGCTCGGCTCGTTTACAGAATGAGCTGAAAAAATCGGCTCGAACTCGTTCGTTTAACTTCCGAGCTAAGCTTGAACGAGCCACTAACGAGCCGAGCTGCGAGCCACTCGCGAGCGGCTCGGTTTGTTTACAGCCCTATGTGATAGTAGCGGCTATTGAGTTAAGTCACACAACTCACATGCAGATGCGTGAGTGAGAGTGTAAAACGTCTTTGGAACACATTCAAAATTATTCAAATTTGCAAGTATGGATATAATGCAGTACGAGAATTGAGAGTAAGAGCACAAAGTATTTTGAAGGATTGTGTGACTAAGGTGTTTGCACATCTAGTGGTGTCAAACGGGCCAATTCGGTCCGTTTACTTAATCGTCATGTGTCGTGTCATGCCGTGCCCATGCTTTGTAACGCCCCGAAAATTCGGAGACATTAATAAACATTTCAAAGATTATTTTCACAAAAGGATTTCATAGATTTACTACGTCACCATTTCAAAAGCATATGTCATTATATTACAATCATTTCGAATAAATCAAAATATTACAATTTCCAAATAAACTTAGATGCTTCTAATTTAAAGTTGACTTAAATTAATCAGAGCAACTATGCGTACGGAAACCAAGGTTTTCAGCTTTTTCCTCAACAGGATTGAACTCGATCAAATCATATGATACTTTTGTTCCGTCTTCGGTACCTGGCGTTCGAGTTACCAGGGCAACATAGTACCGTGAGCGATGACGCTCAGTAGCCAAAACCCACCCGAAACCATAACTTACAAACAACAAGAAAAAATAATTGAAATGCATTGACATAACATAAAAAGATAACAATTAATCATTTTATTTCTATTCTTCAACCTTAGTGAAATCTCATATCTTATCCACAAATCCGTTCCTACCCTTAACCTCCAGCGTAAGGCACTTGTGTGGTCCGACTCCCCTTTTCCAGATCCGGATGAAAGATACTTAAGTCATGTACTCGGATAACCCATCAGTGACCATAAGCTTGGTTAAAAACTTCACCGGATGTGCACACATGCACAGCTAGCCTGGGTTGTGACACAAGCACAATACCTCCCTTATGACATGTTCCAACATCTAAGAGCCGATCACCACCATGCCATACCCCGGGTTCGTAAATCAATACTTGTAATAAATCACCACCAATCATCCATCAACAATACATCACCACGGGTTCCAAATCAGGATTGTCCGGAATCCAAAATCACAACCTCTCACATTATCCATTTTCCATTAAACCTACTTTCAACGTCTAAGATGATAAGTTCACACATCACAACCAACCCAAGAGCCTATTTGTCTAATCTATCAATACAACAACCTTTCACACAATTCAACATTTTTCAAAAACATGCTGACAGGCTAACAAAATTATATTCACGATAATAATAAATCATGCGATAAAACTAAACATGCAAATAATTTATCATACGATAAAATTTATTATGCGATTCAATAATCTAACTAAACATACCAACACGCTAAAAATATTTAACTGTGCAATAAAAATGAATCATGCGATCAAAACAAATTAAGTAATTCCTTTTATTTTCTCTTTTCTTTTTCAAAGCCAAAATCCACGTTTACTCTTAATCATCTCAGGGTGTTGACAGTATTAGAAATAACTGTTGTACGTGGTTATTGTTTCCTCTTCCCATCTCTGCTATTTGCATGCATCCGAGGAAACAAAAAAAAAACCTCCTGACTCTCTCTCATGGATTGTTACAAGGATGTATAGGATTCGACCAAAAATGGTTAGATTCTCTCTCTCTCTCTCTCTCTCTCTCTCTCTCTCTCTCTCTCTCTTCAAATTGGAATTGATTTTTATACCCAGCTTGATTGGGCTGTTTGGGGCACTATTCTGAGGTCGCTTTTCTTAACCTTCTCCATTATAAATGGAACAAACAAAGATAGGTTGGATTTGATGCATTTTAGGCTTCTTTTTTTTTTTTTAAACTCTATCTATATGTACTTTCCCTTAGGCGTGTTTGGCTAATGAGTAAATATATGGAATTCATATTTACAAATTGAGTTATGTTTCTCTGAATTATTATATTTTGATAAATTTTGACAAAATATGCACAATATCTTTCCATTTATTATTTGATTGATTGAATTTGAAAAAGATATGCAAAATCAAAACTTCTACAGGCATGCCCCAACCACTTACAAATTAACTGAAACCCAGATCCACTAACTTGACACAGATCACATGTTTGGTGTATATATTTCTGTATTAGTACATTGTAACAAAAGGACTCATGTGCTTTTCAAATTCCCACTTCTAAAAGCAACCTTCTTGGTCAATAACACAGTTTTATCCTAACGTAAAAAAGGGTTCAATGCATCTTTGAAAGAAACACTCCACACTTTGGCTAGACAAAATAGTGTCAGTTGTGTCAAACGTTAATTTCCCCTAATTACCTACTTGAATTACCCTTAACATTCTACTAGAGACGGAGGCATACACACTGTCTTTGTAAGTCGGATTTTGATAAATTTTGCATAAATGCTTCCCACTTATATTGTTTGATAGAATTTTGACAAATTTTGTCAATATCTAACTTGCACAAGTATCGCGTGTGCTCTGTCGTCTAGTAATATAAAAGGGAGAGGGATATATAATAAGGACAAAGCTATGGTACACAGGGTATACTGTATGTCTAAATTATGACAATTTGTGATTTTCATTATGACGATTTTTGGTTTTCTAATGCATATTTTTTATGCTAGTTACGACTTCTACTTTAAAATTTACATATTGAATAAGTCATTAGCAGATTACCCATAGTTAAAAAATATTGTTATTATGTAACCATAATTATTCGTACCAGAAACCATAATACTTGTACCACAATCAAATATATGTGTACAATACAACAAATTAAATAATGTTACCCACAAATGTTATGACAATACCATAAATTGGCATTATCTTACCACAATGAATCGAACCAAATTTTTTTTGACATGTATGATATTTCATAAGAAAATCAAAATATGTCGTACCAGAATCAACAATTGTTATACCCAAACAAAATACATGTGTAAAATACCACAAATTTAGTAAAATAACCAAATTTGTTATGAGAACACCTAAAATTGTCATTTTCTTACCACAACGTGTCGTATCAAAAGAAAATATATTTAAATACTACTCCCTCCGTCCCTTATTTAGAATCTAGTATTCTATTGGGAAATTTAATTAGCCATCCTTTTTATCCAACTTATTTAGGTGCTCATCCTAATGTGTTTAAATACTTATCTTTCCATCCTCAAATTTAATTAAATCCTAAACTACCCTTTCTTGCTCCTAATTTTTCAAATCTTTCTCTCTCTTTTTCTTTTTTTTCTAATTATCTCAATTATCTCTCATCTTCTAAACATTTCTCTCACCTAATCTTTTGAATTTTTTCTCTCTCCTAACCTTCTCCCTCATATTTTCATTCCCCTAAAATCTAAAAAAAAAAATACAACTCTTACAAAAACGGATGTGTAAGGTGGAAAACATGTCAAAATATGATCAATTTACAAAACATGGCAAAACCTGATCGAGGTAAATGAACAAAACAAGAGAAATTAAAAAAATGACATAATCGGAAAACATTGCAAGTTTCGAGAAGTGCAGGTTTCGATCAAGGTAGATGAACAAAATATGATCAAATAAAAAAATGACAAATCAGAAAACATGAAAAGTTTTGAGAAGTGTAGGTTTCAAACAAAATTCGAAAAAATCGAAACACACATACCGAAATCATGTCAAAATTCGTGAAATCACTATAAAACATAAAAAAATTCTGAACACGTATCATAAAATTATGCCGACGAAACTACACTAAACCGAAATAATAACAAAATTTAGAGAAACAGAAACACATACCAAAATCATGACGAAATTGGTGAAATCACCATAAAATATAAAAAAATCATGAACATGTATTGTAAAATTGTCCCGACTAAATTACAATAAAGAAAAATCATGACAAAAATACAAAGCACACTTTCTTCTACATCAATACCAAAGTTGGAGTGCGGTTGACGGCGATGGCCTGAAGGCATGGGAGGGTGGCGGTGCAACGATGTGGTTGATGGCGATCGAGGGGCAGATGTGTCGGGCGGCAGCGGCGATCATCAATCTAGCGAAAGAGAGATTCGAACTGATGATGGGTTTGACAGTGGTGGTCAGTGACTATGGGGTTGACAGCGATGGTGGAGTTGATAGGGATGATGAGGGTGATCGGCAGCGGAGGGGGCGGAGACGATTGCGTTGATCTGTGATAGCGGGTATAGTGGTTCCTCGATCTAGAGATAGGAGGAGGGAAAGGTACAGTTTTTCTGGGATTAGCATAATGCCTATAATTGTGGAATGGAAACCGTGTATCTCATATATATCAATATATTAATATCCCTATAATTGTGGGAATTGGAAATATCCCAAATATATATATATATATATATATATATATATAGGGGTATAATAGGGCAACTTGACAATTTGAGGATGAGAATATAAGTATTCAAACCCACCAGGATGGACACCTAAATAAGTTTTCCAAACAGGATGCCTATTTAATTTATTCTATTCTATTTTGGGTTGTCCCTTAATAAGTGTTCATTTTGTAAAGTTAGTGGGTAAAAGTTAGTGTATTGTCTATTTTGTCCCTAAAAGTAAATTACATTTTAAAAAGTTAGTGAGTAAAAGTATAATGATGATGAGTAAGTAGGGAAAGTGAAGAAAAAAGTTGATGTAAATGTATAATGATGATATCTTTTTAATAAATTGGAGTTACGAAGCAGGACACTTAAAAAAAGACGAAGGGAGTACAAATTATATATAACAAACCATAATTGTTATGATAATACCATAATTTGACATTTTCATGCCCACAACTGTCATAGCAAAGGAAACTGATTAAAATATTTCGTACTAAGACCACAATACCACAAATTCAGTAATATAACCAAATTTGTTATGACAACACCATAAATTGACGTTTTCATACCTACAATGTGTCATATAAAAAAAATTCAATCGAAATATTTAGTTAACAATAGTTATAAACTTTTTGTAACGCCCCGATTTTTCAAGGAATTTCGGGCGCATTATTCTTAAAATAAGCTGAATTTTACAAATTTCTAGGCCACATTTATCCTTATACAAAAATTACAATTTCAAAATAATACAAAGAAATTCTATGTATATTTATTTAACAAAAGTAACTCCAGAGCGACTCTAGTTCTGACACGAATTCCAAGCAACGTTGGCCCAGACTTCGTTCTAGGGATCCCACCTGTATCAACTGCTCCACTGTGGAATCCTGCACACTCTGGCAAATTGAACGCCGAAGCAAACGATTTGCCAAAATACAAACGTATCCGTGAGTGATAATTCACCCAGTAGAATAATCTCAACCCTACCAACCCCTTACTCTACAATTAGCATTCAATAATAACAATAATATCACAATTGATAATACATGAGAGGTACAGAATAATAACACATCATCTTTTTCTTTACTATCCATCATCTTACATGAAATCTAAGGATCATCTCCACGAGATCCTTTCCTCCCACATCCACTAACTACAACCGTCTCATGGGTCCACCCTTCCTCTTGCTTATCCTGCACCAGGGCCTTAGGTGAGCGCATCTAAGTTATGTACCGAGTATGTTCTCACTTAAGACCATAACAGGAGGATTGAGTCATCCCATGACGTATCATACATTAGGGTCGGACATCCACTACCCCACGTTAACTATAACCGTCTCATGGGACCCATTCTCTTTCCCAAGAGAAACTTCCCATGACGTATCATACATTAACGTCTCACTAACTATAACCGTCTCATGGGACAATCCCCCTTGCTGGCCTTGCAAGGCACGATTACCCTTTGGAACTGCCCATGACGTATTATACATTAGCGTCACAATATATCTCATCACTGGGCCCCGCAGGTCACCCATTTCAACACAGGGCCCCGTAGGTTAACCCTTGCCATCACCATGGCTCAAATCACAATCCACACACTCACACTTCCAACACTTTACCATTTTCCATTTACTTAACATCGTCTACATGATTCTCTACTCGTAACCACCCCGGTGAACCTAAGTCCATTCTAGCACGTTGAACATGATATAATCAATAACTGCTCAATTCATAGCATGATACAATTTCAATGAGATAAAAGTACATATCAAATAATATTGTGCGAGTAAATAAACACATAATATTTTATGATTGTGCCGATGCCCTTAAAGTTCGTTGAACAAGTAAATTAATTATAGTTTTTATTAATTTCAAAGGTGTCATTAACAATCACGTAGGCTTAGCTTTGTTAACATACTGGAATAAGCTTTTAGGAACTAAAGTATAATTATTAAATTATAAATTTGATCCATTATTGCAACTTACAGTATAAAAATCTAAGGTTGCAATTTTATTAATTAAAGCTTACTATTACTAAAAATCTTATTATATATATATATTAATGATAAGGCTTGACTGTTATTTGACTTGTTTACAAATAATAACGCTCATCTATTGATAACAGGAGTACAATAATCATAGCATGCATTTATTCTACTAAAAAGAAATTAACCACATAGTTAGGATCAACTTTGGAACAAATGAAAACATAGGGGGCAATTGTAATTTCAATACCATTTTTGAAAACTCAAAACGTGCAAGCACAGCGAGTTCCATTTTTTTTCATCTTTTAAAACAGAGCATATTTCATTTCTTTTAATCTTGATGCGTGAGTACGATTTCCTCCATTATAATTTATGAAATTAATATATATAGAGACTAAATATACTTAGGAGAAAATAGGATAGAGATTAATCTACCTTAAATCCAACCGAAAAAGCGGGTGCTAGTTTGCGGACAATTTCGATAAAATGAAAAAGACGGCGGCGGCGGCAACGGGGGACTCGGGGCTGACTCGAAATGATTGGAAGGTGGTTTGTGGATACTTGGTGATGTAGTGATTGATTGGAAACCTGAATATGATGTACGGGGTGGTGTTATGTAAAAATCGGTGTCTCTCTCTCTCTCTCTTCATTCTAGACTCAACAATAGAATTGAGAGTAAAATAATATACTGGTGTTCAATTATCAGATTTATGTGGGTATGTATAATGAGATAGAATAAGGTAGTGAGAAGGTGAGATGATAAGTGTGGACGTGGTGGAATGGAAAAGGAGAGTGAATGAGAAGGATACTGATAATGATAAGAGGGATAGGGGACAAGTACCACATTTGGTGGGATTCCTTTAATTCTAACGTATGTGGACGCGGTTATGTATAGGGTAAGAATGTATGTGGACACGTCTATGTATAAGGTGAGAATGTATGTGGACGCGTTTATGTATAGGATGAGAGATGTGGGGAGTAGTTTGAAGGATAAAGATGGAGGTAGTAGAGTTTGAGAGGGAAGTGGAGACTTGGTTTGAATAGAGTTCTAGTTAGGATTTAGATAAGACAGATAAGAGATGAATATCAATCACTGACTCCCTGTATATCTAAAGTATAAATATATATTTTATACAATAATGTAAATAATATCAATTGTACACGTAATAATATATTTTAATTATCCAATTTAATTAATTATTGAATTAAGAATTTAATAATATAAATTT
>BPLS01000443.1:276314-302744 GCA_019656275.1 Rhododendron kiyosumense
ATATATATATATATATATATATATATATAGGGGTATAATAGGGCAACTTGACAATTTGAGGATGAGAATATAAGTATTCAAACCCACCAGGATGGACACCTAAATAAGTTTTCCAAACAGGATGCCTATTTAATTTATTCTATTCTATTTTGGGTTGTCCCTTAATAAGTGTTCATTTTGTAAAGTTAGTGGGTAAAAGTTAGTGTATTGTCTATTTTGTCCCTAAAAGTAAATTACATTTTAAAAAGTTAGTGAGTAAAAGTATAATGATGATGAGTAAGTAGGGAAAGTGAAGAAAAAAGTTGATGTAAATGTATAATGATGATATCTTTTTAATAAATTGGAGTTACGAAGCAGGACACTTAAAAAAAGACGAAGGGAGTACAAATTATATATAACAAACCATAATTGTTATGATAATACCATAATTTGACATTTTCATGCCCACAACTGTCATAGCAAAGGAAACTGATTAAAATATTTCGTACTAAGACCACAATACCACAAATTCAGTAATATAACCAAATTTGTTATGACAACACCATAAATTGACGTTTTCATACCTACAATGTGTCATATAAAAAAAATTCAATCGAAATATTCAGTTAACAATAGTTATAAACTTTTTGTAACGCCCCGATTTTTCAAGGAATTTCGGGCGCATTATTCTTAAAATAAGCTGAATTTTACAAATTTCTAGGCCACATTTATCCTTATACAAAAATTACAATTTCAAAATAATACAAAGAAATTCTATGTATATTTATTTAACAAAAGTAACTCCAGAGCGACTCTAGTTCTGACACGAATTCCAAGCAACGTTGGCCCAGACTTCGTTCTAGGGATCCCACCTGTATCAACTGCTCCACTGTGGAATCCTGCACACTCTGGCAAATTGAACGCCGAAGCAAACGATTTGCCAAAATACAAACGTATCCGTGAGTGATAATTCACCCAGTAGAATAATCTCAACCCTACCAACCCCTTACTCTACAATTAGCATTCAATAATAACAATAATATCACAATTGATAATACATGAGAGGTACAGAATAATAACACATCATCTTTTTCTTTACTATCCATCATCTTACATGAAATCTAAGGATCATCTCCACGAGATCCTTTCCTCTCACATCCACTAACTACAACCGTCTCATGGGTCCACCCTTCCTCTTGCTTATCCTGCACCAGGGCCTTAGGTGAGCGCATCTAAGTTATGTACCGAGTATGTTCTCACTTAAGACCATAACAGGAGGATTGAGTCATCCCATGACGTATCGTACATTAGGGTGGGACATCCACTACCCCACGTTAACTATAACCGTCTCATGGGACCCATTCTCTTTCCCAAGAGAAACTTCCCATGACATATCATACATTAACGTCTCACTAACTATAACCGTCTCATGGGACAATCCCCCTTACTGGCCTTGCAAGGCACGATTACCCTTTGGAACTGCTCATGACGTATTATACATTAGCGTCACAACATATCTCATCACTGGGCCCCGCAGGTCACCCATTTCAACACAGGGTCCCGTAGGTTAACCCTTGCCATCACCATGGCTCAAATCACAATCCACACACTCACACTTCCAACACTTTACCATTTTCCATTTACTTAACATCGTCTACATGATTCTCTACTCGTAACCACCCCGGTGAACCTAAGTCCATTCTAGCACGTTGAACATGATATAATCAATAACTGCTCAATTCATAGCATGATACAATTTCAATGAGATAAAAGTACATATCAAATAATATTGTGCGAGTAAATAAACACATAATATTTTATGATTGTGCCGATGCCCTTAAAGTTCGTTGAACAAGTAAATTAATTATAGTTTTTATTAATTTCAAAGGTGTCATTAACAATCACGTAGGCTTAGCTTTGTTAACATACTGGAATAAGCTCTTGGGAACTAAAGTATAATTATTAAATTATAAATTTGATCCATTACTGCAACTTACAGTATAAAAATCTAAGGTTGCAATTTTATTAATTAAAGCTTACTATTACTAAAAATCTTATTATATATATATATTAATGATAAGGCTTGACTGTTATTTGACTTGTTTACAAATAATAACGCTCATCTATTGATAACAGGAGTACAATAATCATAGCATGCATTTATTCTACTAAAAAGAAATTAACCACATAGTTAGGATCAACTTTGGAACAAATGAAAACATAGGGGACAATTGTAGTTTCAATACCATTTTTGAAAACTCAAAACGTGCAAGTACAGCGAGTTCCATTTTTTTTCATCTTCTAAAACAGAGCATATTTCATTTCTTTTAATCTTGATGCGTGAGTACGATTTCCTCCATTATAATTTATGAAATTAATATATATAGATACTAAATATACTTAGGAGAAAATAGGATAGAGATTAATCTACCTTAAATCCAGCCGAAAAAGCGGGTGCTAGTTTGCGAACAATTTCGATAAAATGAAAAAGACGGCGGCGGCGGCAACGGGGGACTCGGGGCTGACTCGAAATGATTGGAAGGTGGTTTGTGGATACTTGGTGATGTAGTGATTGATTGGAAACCTGAATATGATGTACGGGGTGGTGTTATGTAAAAATCGGTGTCTCTCTCTCTCTCTCTTCATTCTAGACTCAACAATAGAATTGAGAGTAAAATAATATACTGGTGTTCAATTATCAGATTTATGTGGGTATGTATAATGAGATAGAATAAGGTAGTGAGAAGGTGAGATGATAAGTGTGGACGTGGTGGAATGGAAAAGGAGAGTGAATGAGAAGGATACTGATAATGATAAGAGGGATAGGGGACAAGTACCACATTTGGTGGGATTCCTTTAATTCTAACGTATGTGGACGCGGTTATGTATATGGTAAGAATGTATGTGGACACGTCTATATATAAGGTGAGAATGTATGTGGACGCGTTTATGTATAGGATGAGAGATGTGGGAAGTAGTTTGAAGGATAAAGATGGAGGTAGTAGAGTTTGAGAGGGAAGTGGAGACTTGGTTTGAATAGAGTTCTAGTTAGGATTTAGATAAGACAGATAAGAGATGAATATCAATCACTGACTCCCTGTATATCTAAAGTATAAATATATATTTTATACAATAATGTAAATAATATCAATTGTACACGTAATAATATATTTTAATTATCCAATTTAATTAATTATTGAATTAAGAATTTAATAATATAAATTTATATTAAAAAAAATTGGGTCGAAAATCCGGGTCTTTACACTTTTAATTAGCAAAATACCAAATCACAAATTTAGTAATATAACCAAATTTGTTATGACAACACCATAAATTAACGTTTTCATACACACAACGTGTCGTATAAAAAATTTCAATCGAAATGTTCAATTAACGATAGTTATAATTAGCAAAATACCATACCACAAATTCAGTGATATAACTAAATTTGTTATGACAATATCATAAATTGACGTTTTCATATCCACAATGTGTCGTATGAAAAAAATTCAATCAGAATATTTAATTAACGATAGTTATAATTAACAAAATACCAAACCATAAATTCAGTAACATAACCAATTTTATTATGACAACACCATAAACTAACGTTTTCATATCCACAACGTGTCGTATAAAAAAATTCAATCAGAATATTCAATTAACGATAGTTATAATCAGTAAAATATCATACCTTAACTAAACGTCGTTAGTGAGTATACTTTTAGAATGATCGATCATAACTGTTAGAATATTAAGTCATACGATATTCAACATTGTCACCAAAATTAGATATCGACAACTGCGTATTCGAAAAAAATTAATGTATCCAGATACAAGAATGAAGTTGATCGTTTATCATTAGACTCTTAATCAGACAAAAAAATCCTTTTACTATTGAATTCGGGTGCCGATGAAAGGATTTTTCTAAACCCTATCGAGCCAAAAAATTACGTGAATTATTTAATTAACAAATATAACGAAATCAATGTTTTTGATCGTCATTATTGTGTCGCAGTTTTAAATCAATTGTACATTCAATTACAACAGAGAAATTGGTTTTATATCAAGTATATTGAATGCACAATTCTAAATATTCTTTTGGTACGACACATTGTGATAAGAAAATGTCAATTTTTTGTATTATCATAACAATTATGGTTATGTTATATAATTTGCAGTATTTTACAAATGAGGGAAAGGGAGAGAGAGTCAAAGAAGAGAGAATAACCTATTACCTGCTAAGCCATTTTTTTATTTTATTAATTGATTTAATAAATAAATTGTCCAAATTATTCACTTTTAAATTTAAGGGTTTAAAATTATAGTGTGTATAATAAACCCTTAATAAGCGGTGTGTACCACAAGAATACCCATATAATAATGGGGTGGGGGAGTGAAACACGTGGGAGGTGAAGGGGGGTATGGGAGCCTGAAAATAGCAGGGATAGGGTGAGAGTTTCGGCTGGAAATAAATGGAAAGGAGTTGTGAGGTTGATGGTTGAGTATTGGTTTGGTATTAGTTTGGTTAGGATTCTAGTTTAGGATTTAGTTAGGATCCAGTGCACACACATGCACACAGTAAGGAACTAACTCGTTGGACACGTGTGCACATAATCGATTATGGAATAAAATTTGGTGTGACGTCGTAGATAATTTTACACATTAAATAAACTAACAAAACAAAAATTAAGTTTTTATTTTAAAAAAAATTCAGGTATTTACATGCTTACCCATCTCCAACCGAGTTTCGTCAAAAAAAATAAAATAAAATTTGTGTAACTAACAACTTAGTATTTGTTGTGCTATACCCATGCCTGTGCCTTTTCGTGCCCGTCTAGAACCATGTCATATCCGGCCCACTTTTGTATCGTGCCCGTCTAAGACCTTGCCCATGCTCGTGCCCATTCTCGTTCCCGATCCATTTAAAACCGTACCCGTGTACTTGTCACATTTAAACATGACGTGACGTGCTCATGTTAGCCTGACCCATTGGACACCTCAAATCGCACCACTGGCACAGGCGAGTGGCGATGCCCACAATTTTATAAAGAAATTTTTCGGTGCTGGGTGGATATATTCCACGTGATACCTGTTCGACACATTCGGGTCGTTCAATATATTTTTGGACGGTTCGGATTGAAACTCTCACCTCAACACTCTCTCTCTCTTTATTCTCTTTCTAAATCTGAATTGTCCAAAAACGCAATAGACAATTCGGATGTGCCAAACGTCACCACACACGGTAACCATCCAGCACTAAAACTAAAAAAATTTCCCGATTTTATGAGGTGCAAAGCACTTTTATCTGCACGGCACTGCGCGCACACGCTCTCTCCCCGGGTTTGCGTTACGTTTCCTACCTACCCATCTCACCGGCCCCACAATTACAAAGACTGACCAAAAACAGAGACCTTACAATCTTTGATCAATACCGTTTAATACCGACCCAACTTCCCAACACCACTCCTACCAAAACAGAGCCCCATAACCCTACTCAATCCACCGTACCTCCAACACTTCCGGCAATGAAACCGGCCGCAATCCTCGCCGGGCTTTTCCTCCTCGTAGCACTCTACTGCGGGACCGACCCCTTCAACCACAGCGCAATCTCGGACTTCCCCGACTTCGAGGCCTATAAGGTCGAGCTGCCGCCGTGGTCGGAGGTTCCCACGGAGAAAGACGCCGACAACCTGCTGCAGAAGTCGGAGATCAAGTTCCTGAACCAGGTCCAGGGCCCCGAGAGCATGGCCTTCGACCCGCTGGGCCACGGACCCTACACCGGGGTCGCCGACGGCCGCGTTTTGTTCTGGAACGGCGAAGGGTGGACTGATTTTGCCTATACTTCGCCCAACCGGTGAGTTTTGTTTCCCTTCGACCTTGGGGTTTTGTTCTTCAATAATTCTAGGGCACAAACACCAACCACAGCCGCCTATATAAAGATGCAAGGAAGGTCTATTCCTCTGCCAGCAGAAGTATGCTACAGCATGATGCGTGTTTGCAAAGTAGTTTCAAAGTGGTTGTTCTCCCGTTTCCAATCATGCAGTGCTAGTGCTGCATAGGCGAGTGTGGCTGGTGATGTGGTGGAGTGTTGTTTCCCTAGCATTATTGTTGGGTTAATTGCAGCACTATACCTATATTTCTAGAATATTTCACTTTGTACTCTTTCACTTAGAGCTGCAAATGAACTGTGCCAGGCTCGACTCGTTAAGAGCTTGACTCGATTCTTTTGGTAAACCAGAGCTGATCTTGAGCAAAGTTTTTGCTCGTTTAGTTTAGCCATGGCTTGGCTCATGTAGATAAGCTTTTTGCTTATGTCTATGAGCTCAAGTGGTTTATAGAGGCTGCCGATCTCAAGTTTTGGATATGTGAGCTGAATTCGAGCGAGCTCACTAATTGTTTTAGGAGTCGTGCTCAATCACCCTAAAACTCAGCACCGCGTGTGTGCACCTCTACCTTTTAACTTAGAGCTCACTAGGGAGATCAATGTGGAGATTATTGAAATTATAGGAACCACTTATCATTTTTTCTTGGACTCATTGTTGTTGAGAAAAGTTGTAATTGCACCAAAAACTTCTTTTGCAATGCATGCTATTTGACGGAGATGAAAACGAAGGTTAAAACTGACAAAACTGGATCTATAGGGACTAGAGAGGAATCTTGCTAAAACTAGGAAGACCAGTGATGTAATTTTCCCTTACGCCGTTCTGGGTCCGATTCATTCTCTTTTCTTTTAAAGGATGTATTTCTCTTGTCCTTTAGCTCCAGCTTCCGGCTGTTATTGGTTTGGTTCTTCCTTTGTTTGGATCCATCTTTGTCTTGCCCTTGTTGTTCTTCTGTGAATGTAAGCTGAAATCAGTAAATGCAGCTTTGCTCGCGGATTTGATTGGGTATGGAGGCAACCCATCCTAAACATATCAAACCTATGTTCTTGAGTTTGTATATCTTAACGGAAGAAGAAGAGCTCCGCTCTGTGGCCGACTGATCCCGTTGATCATATAACTGGGAGGGTCTTTGACTGACTTGGACAACCCCGGGCAAAGCTACAGATAAAAGTATTGATTTATATTACTTTTAGAAACAGTTTGAGGAAGATAACTTAGGATACAATGCCATCTCCGGTGCTTATTCAAGCTTTTGCTATACTTTCAATAAAATCTTGTGTAAAATGCTGCAGTGGACAAACTGCATTAGTTAATGCAATACAACATGCCATCACAAACTAAGAAAGTTGAGAATAGTAAGTTAGTAACGTGCTTCGCCTACCAATTACATGCTGGAATGAGATATGAGAAAATGGCGGCAAGTGAACAAATTGAGATCAAGGAGAATCCTTAATTTTCTGCATATGAAAAGATTTGAAACTGATCTGTTGTTGGTAAGTGCTTTCTTCATTTGCTGAAGCTATACCATTGATAATCCTTCTCTGACAGTACTCTCGTCGTTTTCTATATATTATTTGGAATGCAGGTCAGAACTATGTGACCCAAAACCATCACCTCTGAGCTACCTAAAGAATGAGCACATATGTGGAAGGCCTTTGGGCCTTCGATTTGATAAGAGAACAGGTGACTTGTATATCGCGGATGCATATTTTGGGCTGATGAAGGTTGGGCCTCAAGGCGGACTGGCTACATTACTTACAAATGAGGCAGAAGGGGTTCCATTGAGGTTCACTAATGATCTCGACGTTGATGATGAAGGAAATATTTATTTCACGGATAGCAGCACCAAATTCCAAAGGCGGTAGGTTTCACTTACGTTCCACCATTTTGGTTGCAGATCAAAAACACAAAAATGTTCCATTTGCAAATGATATTTGCCCAAGTTTTTCTGATGCTTATTGACATATGTTTGTGTGTGTTTGGCCCACTATACAAGCATCTTGCTCTGCCCCTGTGGACTTGGTCCTTGACAGTATTTTGTATGGAGAGTTGATACCCGTGAATTCAACCATTCAACTTGATATCTGCAAATTTCAGAGCGCTGCCCTTAATAAATAATTAGGTCATCTCAAGTAGTCGTTTAGTATGCAACTGCTGTTGGATGCTGCTGCTTTATTGCGAATAACTGAACGCGTTCTCCTACTTTTAATGCGCTACTTGTTTTCAGGAACTTCATGCAGTTAGTTTTCTCTGGGGAAGATAGTGGGAGGGTACTGAAATACAATCCTGAGACAAAAGAAACCACTGTCCTTGTTCGGAATGTCCAATTCCCAAACGGTGTGTCGCTTAGCAAGGATGGCTCTTTTTTTGTGTTCACTGAAGGGTGCCGTGGCAGGTAAAACTCTGCTCTTTATTTCAACTTCTGTGTAGGCACCAAACAAGCTAACATTACTTGTTACATAAATAGCTGTAAGTCCTGCGGAAAAATCACCCTGGATTCCTTTTTTGTCATGCTTATTGGTTTTTTCTTTTTAATTTTGTATCTAAAAAAAAATTATGCGCAATATAATGGGTACCTATTTTCTTGTCTCAGTTCAGTTACCAACATATAGATATAAGTAGGGAAATGGTATAAGTTGAAATGGATATGTAGTTGGAGAAAGCCAAATCTATCCATCGTTTCAAGATGCAGCTGGCAATTGGACGGTGGATAAAACAAGAGTACACTCTCTTATCGGCTTTGCAAAAACTATTCCAAAATCATTCGAGGAACGCCCAACACAATCATCGGGACTCAAATCTTCCATTAATTTTGCATGCTTGAAAGCATCTCTTTCCGACACAAATCCTCAGGAAGACAAGTCCAGGCTTTCACCCTACTAAGTAAAGGACCATTGTGCCTTGGCAGAGTTACCAACTTTTCTTAACCACTTGAAATCAAGAATCAAAATTTCGTTTCAGTTTGTTGTTCCAGCTTGCACATGAAGGGAAACATTTTTAGATCTATACACTAAATTACATGAAGGAACAAGTGTGTTTACAACAAATCAAAATTTGTTTGGTGGCATCAATAACCTTTTCTTATCGCATACAAGAGTATGTAACTTTCCAAGTGCATAAAATCCCAACAAAATCAATTTTTGAACTTCCGTAAGATAGTAAATACGTATCGCTCGAGTATTACTCCAAATGATTCTTTTAATGTTGTTTCCTCGTGTTTTGAGGTTTTTCATAAAATTATGTTGCATATCAATGGAAAATAAGAGCTCATTATTCCGCTGGTGTTTTGATTCAGTCTCTTAGGAAACGGAAACGTTTCTACCATTTCGATGTAACGGAACGAAATTTCGCTCCTTGCTTGAAATAGCCTCTGGGAATCTTTCTTTACCTTCAATTTCTGCTGATGCAGACTACTGAAGTACTGGTTAAAAGGCGAAAAGGCAGGGACAGCTGAAGTCATGGCCATCCTCCCTGGATTCCCCGACAACGTGAGAACAAACGAAAAGGGTGAATTCTGGGTAGCTATCCATTGTCGCCGCACAATGCATTCTTATCTATGTGGTTTATACCCTAAAATAAGGAAATTTTTGCTTAAGCTTCCTATCTCGCCAAAGATTCATTACCTGCTCCAAATCGGAGGGCGACTCCATGCAGTAGTGATTAAGTACAGCCCAGAGGGTAAGCTGTTGCAGATATTAGAAGACAGTGGTGGGAAGGTTGTTAAAGCGGTGAGTGAAGTGGAAGAGAAGGATGGGAAGCTGTGGATGGGAAGTGTGTTGATGCCTTTTGTTGCTGTTTACCAATTATAATAGGGTTTAAGAGAACCTTCTCTGTTTTTGTTCCTCGTTTCTTTCTTTTTTTTCCTCTGTTTTTTTTTTTTTTTGGCAGAATGGCGGCATAGCCCAGCGGCGAGGCTGTGTGTTAGCATTTCAAGTGGCAGGCATTTGAATCTCCGATAGTACCTCTCCGGAATTAGGGTAGGGCTGCGTACATTCTGCCATCCCCGGACCTTTCTTGAGCACGGCCGTGCTTTGGATTTGCCCTTTTTCTTTTCAGCGGCTTCTCCTTTTTGAACCTTTTACTGACTCGTAGTAAACGTTATAATAAGGTGCTCTATAATAATACCACTAGTAACTGTTTTCCTTTACTGGAATTCTGTGTTTTGATATTGGACTCGTGAAAGGGGGTTTTTTTTTTTTTTTTTGTGAAAAAATAAACTTGAATTTGTGAAGGGAAAAAGTAAAAAGTTGGAAAGAAATTAGTTTTTTTCTTTTTTGGGGTAAATGGGAATGAAATTAGTTATATACTTCGATGCATAAACATTTTTCACTGAAGCCAAAGAAAACCATGAAATTCCAGAGAGATTCTTACCCATAATTTTATTTCATTTATTCCAATTCAAAAAATGATAAATACTTTTAGCTTCTTCCCCTGCTTCGTGTCATGTCTTTGCTCTGTTTTTCTTTCCCACCACAAATGAAAAATCCAAACACATCACTTCGAAGATGATTGTTTTCTTTCGTGTTGTGTCGTTTTGGTTTTTTTTTTCATTTTTTTTTTTTTTACTCTTGTTTCTGAAAAAATTTCGTAGTAGCAGAAGGACATTTGAGGCCACATGAAGTGAGAGCCAGTTTTTTTGAATTGCTATTAGTGTCTTTGCAAAAAGAGTTTGGAACTCATCCTTGCGAAGCAAAAATAATTATGTTGAAGTCCTTTTGCAAGAGGGGCTGAGAAATTTATGTTCCGCGTAACAATGACTTTTCGTAAAAAAAAATTTTTTAAATGACATCACTCCTAAAGGGCAATGAAAATTCCTCTAAACAGGGACATTTTTTTAGGGCTCTTGAGGCTATCAAAGAGACAAGTTCTGGCTTTTATTGAAGAGAGCAAACCTGGCGCAGCAGTAAAGCTGCAATATTGTGGTCTCAGACTCTCAGGGTTCAGTTCTTGATCACAGCCTCTCAGGGTAAGACTAAGAGCCCATTCTAGAACATTTTTTTAAAAATAAGTATTTATTTTATATTTTTAAATTAAAAAATAATGTAAATGAAAAATAATTTTTTGACTTTTTTTGCACCATGTTAAAGATCTTAATGAGATCTTTCAAACAAGATCCATATTCAATATTTTTAGATTTTAATAAGCCCATCATTTTTTAACATGAAATTACCTTCTTAAAAAATAAGTACTTATTTCACGTTCCGGAATGGGGCCTAAGTTCATCAACCTTTCTCTGGATGCCACGTACAGGGGAGGATCCCAAATCTAAGTAATGCACAAACTCAGAGATTGGTTTTGACCCAAAAATTAACATCCGTGATCCGTCGACAAACGTACTAAGGTTTTCAAGTGGCACGGATTTGAATCTCCAATAGAACCCTCTCAAGAATCAGTGTAGGGCTGCGTACATTTTGCCATCCCCAGACCTTGCTCTAGCGCGGCCTTTGGTGGACCATAAATCCGTAAGTGCAATTCTGTGTCTTGATCTTTCACTTTGAATGAAAGTGAGGTTTAAAAACAAAAGAGATTAAATTCTGTCCGGCTCAGTCCGGCTCTGAGCCGGACAAAGGGGGTTTTCCGCCAATACCCCCATGAGTTCCCTACGCGCATTTTTTTGGATAATCAAAACTATGCATCTTGCAGGGCATGTAAAATAATGTATCTATGCAAAAAATCAACTTGTCCGGACATCGATAGGTGCGTCAAAAGTTAATTTCTAGACGAAAAATGGACAATTTGAATCTATCAACTGTTTTTTTAGTTAAAATGTTTACAGCCATTCATTTTTTCATCTAAAAACTCAACTTTTGACACACCTATCGATATCCGGACAAACTAATTTTTTGCTTGGATGCATTATTTTACAGGCCCTACAAAATACACGGTTTAAATTATTCAAAAAAATGCACGAAAGAGGCCCACTGGAATGGCAGATTACCTCCTTTTTCCGGCTCATCCGGAAAGAATGTACACTCAAAACAAAAACGAGAAATTGGATTTTGATTTGTTAAGGGAAAAAGCAGAAGAGTTTGAATCAAATGGAGTAGTATACTTTTGTGCATGAGCATTTGTCCGTGTAGGCTAGGCGTGTAGCCAAACAAAACGCAACATTTCCGGTCCGGAGGAATTCTTGCCCATCGTTTTATTTTTCTCATTTATTCCAATTCATCAAATGATAAATACTTTCATCTTCTTCCCCTTCAGGCTTCATCTTCATGTCATCCCTTTACTCTATTGTTCTTCGTTCCCTCCACAAATCAAAAAGCCAAACACATCATTGCAGTTGTGGTATTTGCTCTGAGCGTAATTTTTTTTTTTTTTTCCCGTGTTGTTTCACTTTGGTTTTGATTTCAGTTTTTTACTCTGGTTTCGAAATTGTTTTCATAGTAGCAATAGCGCAGAGCCGGTCCTGAGCTAAAGCTTGTGTTGCGGCCGCTTTAGGCCTCCGCAAAAAACTTGAATTCAAGTGCCCGTCATACTTTTTAACCCCTTAATAATAGTCCGACAAAAAGACCTCATCTTTGATTTTCGCTTTACGCCTCTGAAAAGTTAGAGCCGGATCTGCAATAGCGCAAGGATTTGAGGCCACATTAAATGAGAGACAATTTTCGAATTGATGTGAGTGCCTTTGCAAAAAACAGACTTCAGAACTCATCCTTTTGGGAAGCAAACCTAAGCAGTATGTTGCAGTCCTTTTGCAATAGAGGCTGAGAAATTTATGCTACGTGAAAAAATGACTTTCCAAAAAATAAAAAATGATCTCACTTCTAAAGGGCAATGAAAATTTTCTCTGAATGAAGATTTTTTTACGGTTCTTGAGGTGTTGGCCTTATTCAGAGATACAAGTTCCGGCTTTATTGAAGAGCAAACTTAGCGCAGCTTCACTTGGCGCAGAGGTGAAGCTGCGGTTTTGTGGTCTGATGGTCATGGTTCGATTTTTGAAAACAGCCTTTTGGGTGAGACTAAGTTCATCCAACTTCCGCCGCATCCCACATAAATGGGAGCTTCGTGGACTACGCGGCCCTTTATTGAGAGACAAGTTCCAAAAATAGTTGACACATTTTTAGGACTTTTATGTACCTGATGCAACAGGCTACAGACCATGTGTGTTATAAGGACCACAAACTGAAAGAAAGATAGCATATGAAGATACATGAAGGGATTCCAAATCCATAGTAATGCACATTTATGTGATAATCGTATTTCAAAACCGGCAACTACACCAGGCAATCATAGACGTAAACTAAGAGATTGGTTTTGAACAAAAAAATTGACATCCATCGACAAAGGTACTTAAAGTGCAACAGGCAAAAAAGAAATGAATATAAAGAAGCTACCAAGCTACTTACTTGATAGAAACTAGAGTTGTAACGTCAAAAAGGCCAGGACAATCTATTTCCCAGAAAGTTCAATGGTACATGCCAGGGCACCCCTTTGGCATGTTACGAGATGCCTGAGAAACTCAACCTCTTCTTCCACAGCTAAATTGCAAGTACTAACAGCCATCTTGATCAACACTTTTGCATTTTCCAGTAGATAATTAGATTTAGACGATAAATCTTGCTCGTAAATCCTCTGAGTCCTATTTCTTTAAGGCGGAGCAACAAACAAGCTGGTGTCTGTTCTGGAACTGGTTCAATCCAATTTGGTTCCACAGCGAGATTTAGACGGTCGTGAAGTTCAAATTCCTGGAGAAGTAAATCAAACAGGTCAGAAAAATGAAAAAGAACCACGGACATGCATATGTATGTTACTTTTGAACTCATCTTCTTAGTGCTCACTTCCAATACCAGATTTTCCAAATTTGGCATGCAACTGAGCAAGTAAGTTAGCCGTTTCCAGCTAGATGAATTGCTAACACGTAGCTTCAAATGGGTTATATTAGGGAACAGCAAAGGCAGGTTATTATCATCGGCATAGTCAAGGGCCTGAAAGAGATTGGATTACAAGCATAGAAATCAAATATCCATATTCAATAAATCAAGGAGGGAAAATGAGAGAGAGAGAATTGACTCTGTTTGTGTAACTCCTTCAATATTTTTCATCGATATTGATTGTTTTTTCTCCGTGGAGCGGGCATTCCGGACCTTGGTTGCACGAAGCGGGAGTGGGTGTGAGAGCGGAAGCAAGGGCGGGAGACGGGGAGAAGGGGAGTGAGGGAATACAAAAGCTCCCAAGGTTGGGAGTGTGAACGTATATTCCGAAAATAATGTAGCACAGAGTATCCACTTTAAAAGTACAATCATTTTAGAAAGTAAAATTTTGGGCCAAGTCCTCTACAAGTGTAAGAAATGGCATCTCAATGGGAGCTGGCTCTCGTCAAGCTCCTAAGTTGGGAGCACAAAAGCGGACTCCCAAGGTGGGAGTGGGACCACTTTAGGAGCTCCCTGCAACTAAGTTTTGGACAAACCAAGTTAAATACTTGTTTCTATGTGTTTGTGATACCTGATACCCAACAGTCAACATGAAAGGCAAGCTTACCCCCATGGTACGGGCACCTAGAGTAAGATACTCCACGTTGGAGATTCCTTTGAGAAGCTCGTATACTGTATTTGCACGTTCTTTCGATCCATAAAATCCTATGCACCCAACCCCAACATCAATGTCTGCTCTGAATAATGAAGACAAATTCTTTAGCCGATATACAGCAAAGTAATCATCTCGGAGTGTAAGATGTTCAAGAATTGGGGCATTGATAACAAACTCATTGTCTGAATCTTCAAAACCCTGATCTTCATAGAAATCCATCTCCAACTTCTTTAGAGCAACCGTGGAGATGTCGAAAGCCATGGCTTGGCTATTATCAACGCTTCCTCCTATGGAAAAATCTTCAAGAACAGGGCAACTACAGAAGAGCTTTTGAATCATGTCTCCAAACGGGTACTGAAGGGACACGTGGAGGACCCTAAGATACGGAAAACGAAATAGGCCAGGGATTTCCATTTGAACCACAGAACCTATTTTGAAGACCACCAGTGTGGTGCAAGTAAATAGAGTCGGCGGCAAGATTATGCAATCACTGGTGTACTGAACATCGATATGAAGTTCTTGAACTCCACGTCTGACAGCAACACTTACCCAAGTGTTCAGACGGTTCAGATCAACTCCGGCACATTCTAGAGAGAATCTCTGAATACGTGCCAATTCGTGAAAGAAAAGAACGCGATCAATGAAGTCTGCGAATACAGAACAATGCCGATCCTTGAAGAAAAAGTGCAGATTAGGTACACAAGCCCAGATGTGCTTCCACCTTGTTGAGAGAATGCAGGTTGTAACTGCGTATTTTGTTGGAAGGAAAGAGAGAATGTGAAATAACACGGAGTCAGGCAAGATAGTGATCCTATCTCCTCTCATGCAATGTTGTTTCACCCTAAACAATTTCCCATAGTTTGAGGTTGAAGTCATTGCATTCTTTGCTCGTACCTGTAGATGTTGCACAATGTTACAAACGGATTACAGGCTCGGTAATCTTTTCGGTGTTTGGTTGCTGGCGAAAACATCAGAAAACAAAATCGTAATCCCAAGCTCTCCAAATCCCATTACTGTTTAACTTTGAGACTGAAATGAAAGCATGTATCCCGCGTAGGTGAGTACACTCCTGTGCAAACTAGATAACAGTGATATTGCAACTGTACCCACATAAGATCAAGAAGTGATATCACTCTTAAGGAATAATGGAAAATTACGAATGGTTAAAAGAATTATAATCAACTACCACCAAAACAGTATGGAGGGAAACTCCGATTACTAGGAACATGCAATGTACTAGGTTTGTACTACAAATTTAGGCAACACTGGAACTAGAATGTGATTACGTGAAATTTGATTCGATAGTCTAACGTTGTTGGGCTTGTGGAGGCCGATTTGAATTGAGCAGGGTTCGGAGGAGCTGCCCCCAAAACCTTGACATGGGTATTAGGGCAATCGATGATGTAAACCCTAGTTTTTAAATATTTGCAATAAGCAACAGCCGATTTAACTTGCACTCTCTCCTCATTCGATACGTAGTAAAGAAGCTGATGTGAGTGGTGTATGTACCCAACTAGTCAACTCCACAGTTGTGAAATCGTGTCAAAAACCGTGTCTTGCGTCCTTATTTTTCTGTTCTTGATTATTCTTCGCGGTGTGTGTTTGTTGGTTTGACCGATTTCTCAACAACCCTAAGGCTCTGTTTGGAACTTGTGGAAAGGAAAGGAAAGTAAAGGAAAGTAAAAGAGAGGGAAAATGGGAAGAAAGTGAAATCTTTTCTCTTGTTTGGTTGTAGAAAGAAAAGGAAAAGAAACTATGAAGAAAATGATTTTTCCTTGTTTGGCTTCAAGAGGAAAATGGAAAGAAAAGGAAAATTTTGATTCTTCAAATGTTTCAAATTCTGGCGCCTTTTGTTTTTCCATTTTCCTCGGCTTTTACTCCCAGCTTTCCTTTCTTTTCCTTTGTATTTTCTTTTTCTTTTCCTTAGGCAAGAACCAAACAACTTGTGAGGAAAATTTTTTATTTTCCTTTCTTTTCTTTCACTTTCCACAAGTTCCAAACAGGGCCTAAGCCTAAGTGATCTTATCCAAGTCTTTCCTTTTTCTTTGTCTACACACTTCTTCGTTTTTTCCTCTATGGATTAAGCAGCAGATTAATATGTGACCAGTGAGTGTGCGTGATGGTTTTATCACATGCATTGCGTGTGCCCAACCTCTAATACGTAAGAAGTTGTAAATGCTAATGTTGTATCAAAACAACGACATGGTAGAAAGCTAGAAAAATGGTAGTACTAGTGAGAACCTCGTCCGTCTTTTGAGGTTGAATCATCAAAAGCTGAAGAGTGGTGAGGCTTGTCCTCTCCATCGTCAATAAACATGGGTAGGATAGGAACGTCATTCCTTTAGGAATGGGTGAATTGTCTATGTAATAGTTGATTACAATAATTGGTGTCATGTAATATTGTCAGTAGGTTTGCAGATAGACGTAGGATGTAAGTCTAGATTTCTCCCTTGGATAGAGAAACGATAAACGTACGTTATGTGACTAACTTAATTCTGATTGAACACTTGAGGCTACGATTTAATCTGGGCCATTGGATCATTCCATTAATAAGGTGGCATGTAAAAGTGTGGTAAACATGGGGAGAGATATGTTCTTTCATAGTATTTCATAGTATTTCTCGAGATTAAATTCTATCCATCATAAGTGGAACCAGAAAGCATAGTGTTTTCATGGAACCAGAAAGCATAGTGTTTTAGCCACCCGCTGTCGCGATCGCCTGGTGTGGTATTCATCAATTACATTTGTTATTTTTATAATTATTTTATAGGGTCCATAAAATAGTATATTCCAAAAGAAAATCAGCTTAATTTTTATAAAATGAATGATCAATCATTTTAAAGTTAGTTCAATTGTCCACGCCGTTCATCTTATAAATCAAAATTTTAGTATTTTTGACATATTAATTCATGTCCAATAAAGCTTATTTTTTGCGTGAATATATTGCATTGCGAGTTTTATAATATAAAATAAACGGTTGAAATTAGTATCATAAACATACTGTGGGACCTACAAGTAAAAGTTGGGAAAGGAATCGGATCCTCTGCCCCAAACCCACTGTTCCAACTCTCTATCCCACACCTCAGAAGATGACACGTGTCCCTCTTACCACAAACCAAAAGATCATGCCACACTCAATCCCTCCCCCTTCTCCCCTGCTACCTGCGCATCCTCTTTTTCTCCAGTTCCACCATCTGCCTCTGCTTCGCCTCCTCCGCCCCTCTCTATCGTCTCCCTATCGTCCCCGATCCTTCCCCCTCCGCCTCAGGCCGCTGCCGCTGGCGCCAAGAAATTCCTCCTCACAATCGCCGAAGACAGCGCTGGCACCTGCTGCTTCGACCAGGGACCCACGGGAACCGTCCAGTGAGGCAGCTCCCTCCGGCGGTTGGGGCGGCGAGGGTTTGTAGGAGGGACCGATGAGCCGGTCGAGTTGGAGAAAGAAGGGCCAGTCGCACTAGACGTTTTTCTCGATCTTGTACTTCTTCTTGAGGGTGTCGATTTGGTTCTTGCACTGGACGCCGGAGCGGCGAGCCTTCTTGACGTTGCCGTGCACGGCATTAACGGCATCTGCGACCTCCTGCCAGCAAAGCAGAATGTAGAATGCTAGTTAAACTTTTGTCCCTTCTGCTGCAATAAGATTCAGTTTTGCCGCTGGGAGATCCAATTCCATAAGATTCAGTTTTGCTGCTGAGAGATCCGATTTCACTTGTTCGTTGTGGGCCTTCCGGTATGGTTTTGCCAAAGGGAGTCGCCTTGTAACAATAATCATGGTTGAGTTTTATAGATGCATGAGAGTGCAACTGAGCCAATAAATGGAAATCTGGTGTTACTACCAAGGATACATTCTGTATAGGAAGGGGCCAGAGCTACTGGAACTCGTTATTCTGCCCGTACGCTTACTATCACATTACAAACAATGTTCAGCAAAATGATTTGGGGTATTTGAGAGAGCAATTTTGGCCAATGCCAACATCGGCCATAAAATAAGCTGGGTGGTTTCTTAGTATTCATGTTCTACGGACTCCAGTATATGTAAGGTAGCCGTATCAGATAAGTGTCGGATACTTGCACAAGATCCCTGTATGACTCAGATCCAAACCAAGCATCAACTGAAACTTGAAGCAAAACTGGCATTAACAGCTTGAATGACATTACTGAAACTAGAACTGCAAATGCACCAAAGCCTTTACTCCAGATGTTCTGGAAAATGAATCCTAAGTCTCATATGTGAAATATTATCAGTTCTAAAAAAAAACACGTGAAATTTCATGAAACAGAAATGTTTCTGTTTCATGACCAATCAAACAGACAGATCTATTGAAGTACGATTACTCACCTAGCATACAAAAGCAGGTATATATAATTACATAACTACGTGTACAAATAACTTCATGCGATATAAACAGATTTATATTCAATAGTGATGTCGCTGTTTAGATATCCAAATTTAGAGCGCCTGTCTCTCTACTCCATTTATTGCGTATAACATAATAATTTCCACATGTAAAAAGTGAAACAACAGGGCCAAGAGAGTAGCAAAGCATCCATACAGCTGAAGAAAGCGTCTACCTGACATCAAAGAAACAATTTTCCTCCGGTAAGAACTCTCATAGGGGTAAAATACTAAAACATCAGAAACAAACGATAATAGCAAGCAAAACCCAACAACCGAATGAATCAGAAAACATAAAGACTTTCTCAATTAAAGGAATTTGAAATAATTTTCATAAACTGAACTCTATTAGTCACACACCATGATACTAACCCCAACATCTCTCGGTCACAAAAATGGAGCGTGCACTAAATGGACCTAAAACCAACGTCTTCGTATTTGTGCATCATTACTTCTACATATAAGCTGCGGTAATCTCTACAAAACACCCAAAATGCTCAACAAAAATACAATCCTTAAGCCTGAAAAAAGGGATTGTTTCAAGACTACGATAGTCACAAGCACATTTATTTAGCCACCTTTATAGTCTCTATTCAAAGTACATGACAACTAAAAATATCTACAGCAAACCAACAGCTAGTTTCATGCTCTAATTGTGTAGTTCTCACTCAAATAACAATTGAAGGAGTCAAAGCAAACAACAACGAAACTTAAAAGGTGTTAATTTAACATGGAAATCACAATTCCCAAAGATTGACTAAAGTAACCTAGCCACTCCTTCGAACAATGGTACGCCCTCAACCCAATCACATTCACCCTAAACATTTATAATAGTTTCATAACTATGGGTTTTCAAACAAAGTCTAAAGAGAGAAAGTCTGAAGAAGATGAATCCATTACTTCTACATTGGCCGCATTTCCACTACTTTCCAGAGGGGATAGTAAAAGATTCATCTTCTTCAGACTTCGTCTCTTCCAATTTCGTCTGAAAACCCAGGTAACAAAACTATTATGAATGTTTAGGGCGAATGTGAGTGAGCCGAGGGCATACCATTCTTCGAAGGAGCTTTCTGTCATCTCAGCATCATCCTAGCATCTAGTCTTATGGGCAGTCAAGGGAGCTGAAGAACAGTAGCGATGAGAGATAGCGTCGAGCTTGGAGAGAGTAGGAGATGAATGGCAAGAGTAGGAGATGAATGGCAAATAGAAAGAAACAATCAACAAAGATGCATCATTCCAAGCATTGTTCTAAAAATCGGAATTAATCGGTGACTAATTGCTGGCAGCAATGTTCTAAAACTCGCTCGGCGCTAGTCGGGCAGTCGGCCACCTTCGAGCGATTAATCGGCAATTAATCGGCGCATATTAATTAGTAATCGGTGATTAATCGGTAGTCGGACCTAATCGGATAGGCTTTGCCAATGATTAATTGGCGATTAATCGCCGATTAATTCCTTGTTTTAGAACACTAGCTAGCAGGGCCTATATGACTAATTGCTATGTGCCGATTACTAATTGGTATGAGCCAATTTAATCGCCGACTACTTGGCCTCGAAGCTCGAAGGCGGCCGACTAGCACCTGGCGACTTTTAGAACATTGATTCCAAGCCTAAAGCGAAAACCAAAGATGAGGTCCTTCATATATTTTCACGAACATTACAGTAAGCATGGGCCTAGAAAATATCTTTCCTTCTAGAATACTACTAGAAAATCTTTCCGTGTCACATCTCCACAATATTCCAGAACTCTCCACACAAGTCTAGCACGTAGAACATTCCAAAATACTCAAGAATTTTTTGAAATTTTCTAACTTCCTTCTAGAACCTTCCAAAAAGATATAGAACATTTGATCATTTTAGACCGCTCTAGAATAGTTAGATTATTCTCCATTCTAATTCCTCGATCTTTTGAGGTATAGGGGATGCTATTTTGATGGTAAAATTTCCTGAGAGCAGTCACTTGATGCATATTGCCAACAGTGGGGTCTTGTCTCCAGTCCGTACTGCTATTGTGTTGTCCTATCCCATTCACATTCTATGTTACCTAGAATGTGAATGGGAAAGTAATACACACATGTCCTAATTGTAGGGATAGGCTTCTATAAAGTGCAATGTTCTATAATGTACTTACATTTAAACCGTATACATCAACCAAAAAAATTAATAACTACTTATTATGTAAAACACATTTACACGATCATTATGACCCTTTTGCCTTGCCATAGTTCTAGTCTCTCAAATTTTAGTTTATCACATTTATCTTTTTTCCCGTGTAAGGAAAATGTGAAGGAACAAATAGGAAAAACTTAACAGGATCACATTGCATAACTAAATCCACCATTATGGAACTAAGGTGTGGCATGTTGTGGAACATCAGTAACCATGCTTTGTTGACACAGTACAGGCCAACTTTGCATTAAAAAGCCACCAACAGGTGTTCGACCTAAGAGGTATCAGGCAACTTCTGAGTTGTTATGTGGGGAATATAGAGACACCATCCTATTAGATAATCATCAGCCTCCTTGAACAGCAATAGAAATGTTTTCTGGCTTAAGGGCCCAGTTCGGTAATTCTAGGGGCATGGAATAGATGAATAAACTCAACTCTATACTTCCAATGCAGGAACTACATCAAAAGTCCGATGCATAAGAAATTGACAAGCAGACTCAACTCAACTTTGATTCTCAAAACAGCATGCCCCACAATTAATCTTCTTCAGCTGTTACCATTATTCCCACACGTCAATGGTGCCATATGTAATGATGTACAATCTTTGCTGCATGGAACTGGATAGGGGTATTTGGGTGTATGTAAATATTTAAGTACTCCATTCTTCACATTTCACTGTCCAAGTACACCAGGATAATAGATTTTATATTTCTTAATGCCCTCCTTCCATTTTCTAGGATAAAGTCGTTCTTAAACGATGACTGATATCTGTTCTTTTTTCTTTTTCTTTTTTTTTTTGATAAGTATGACTGATATCTATTCACTTAACAAGTTAATGCATAGACAAGTTTCTGGCCTTGGAACCCTCACTTGGCAGCCTAGCTTATAACTGTACAAAATATACCAGAAAGACTGAGGCTAGTTCGTGCAGCATCGTCTCAAGCCTCTCCCCCAACCCAACTCTGAACTCCATAAGTACAGGCATGAACCAACTAACGATAGCAATAAATTGAGAAATAATAGTCCAATTTAAGAAGTCTTTATCTTCACATTTCACAACTATATCTACACTCCAATTAACTCCCAAAAATATCGGTTGGAACCCATTATTTGCTAGAATGATGAATGTAATACTGTCAAATTCTAGAGAAGCAGTCTACAGCAGTAGACTGTACTGTTTCGATGTCAAGTTCCCAAGTGACACAATCATATGAAGTGAACCAATAAATGTATTCCAGAAATCAATTACCAAGGTCATGAATTTGCAGTTTTCTTAAATTATTACAGGCTAACAGATATTGCCATGTATCATTTTTGTTTCTTACTCGAGGTCTCCTTCTATTTAACTGGTAGATGTACTTTATTTTCAATCGATACACCTAGACAGTAACATGTGGTCTTGGGAGTAGGGCTGAGCTGCGGCCATGGCAGGACAGGTACCATTCAGCCACACAAGAATTTTGTTCCAATAGTCCCTGTGCTAGCCCAAACACATCCAGACCCACACAAGGACCAAATTAGCTCAGCCCTAGGAGTTGGTATTCACCATTCAGACACAACCTTGTCACACATGAGAAAGGAAGTAGATCATTGATTGCCAATAAGACTATTGGATATTAAGTACCTGTCTTCCTTTGCATGAAATACATATATTTCCTCTCTTTGCCTAAGAAAATGTATCCTTCTTAATCCAACCGCGTGTGGAAGTCAAGCCAAATGGGAATCGATTGGTAGATTTTCTATTTTTAATTGATCATCAATTGATTGATTGATTAATCACCAGATATAGGTTAGACCCAAGATCTTGGACCTATGAATGGGGATATTCCTGCTGAGGGTGTATGGTTGACCAATATTGCACATGGAATTGTGATGTGGATCTTTGGGATAGACCAAGAACTCTCCTTTAGAAAAGGAGATAGAGACAAATGCCACCCGTGTCAATGAGTTGCATAAGGCTTGGTTGTGGGTACTAAGTCAAACACGAACGAAATTCCAAATCTAGTCACGAAGAGCAAAACATTGTTCCAACAGAACCAATGAGGTTCAGACACAAAAATCAACAAGCAAATTTTAGATGCAGTAACAATTTAAGGTCAAGACTAACCTTTAACTAAGAAAAACTCAGCATGGTTCCTCAAAAAGCGCCTAGTTTGCAGCAGATCCTGTGGCACATGAAGTTTGTGTACCCTCATTCACAACAATGTTACAATCAGTCACCGGAATCTGCTGGTTGACTGGATCTGGAACTGAGACATCATGTAAACTAGTAGATTCATCAGCAGTGTTGGCTTCCTGCGAACTACTTGGTCCAGAATCAGTGTTGGTTCTGCTATTGTTTCTTGTCTCAAGACGCTCCATCATGCCGGATACAGTAGAAATTCCTGAATTGCCCTCTCCCTTTACTTCAGAACCAATATCCGTCATGTTAGTGTTGCGGGAGAAAAGTTTCTCCTTCCAACCCCTTGTGCTCTTTGTAATCGACTCTTTGTATCTTTACAAAACGACAAGAGGAAATCATGAATAAATGAACATGTAGAAATGAGGCATTCCCTGATGTACATAACCAATATACATTATATACCACAGCTTCGGTATACCTCATTGACATTGCATTAAATCGGGATTTTAGAGATTCTGAAATGGATTGGAGCTCAGATGGTCCTGCTTTATCATGACTATCAGTGGGAGACTGAGTAGGAGACCTATATGATAACAATCATATAAAATGTAAATAAACAGAGTAAAAGCAACTGAAGGATAGAAACAGGTGAGGCATAAAAAACCTTTCCCTGTGCCAAAAAGAAACACCTCCTGTGAAGGTAGTCAACTGAGAAAATAAATAGACTAAAGGTCAAGAATGGTAAATACTGATTGTGCGAGGAAGTTCCATGGTGATTGGAAGCAAGAACACTTGATCTAGATGCAGAGGCATAAATCTGATTAGCTTGACTAGAACGTGGAGGAAAAATTTGTGTGGAATCTTCTCCTACAGTTATAAGAGAAGTCGGCTCAGCTACTGCTGCTGAAGAAGCTGAATCACTTTCAATGCTCTGAGTTGGAGAAGAAGACACAGAAGCAACAGGCGGACCATTGGGATGAGTTGAGAACACGAGATAATGGGGACGACCCTGAGCTGATGATCTATTCCTCTGACCTTCCCTCCTAGCAATATGGCGGGTCCTCCCCATGGCAGCAGCGGCAGCTAAGTGCTGAATAATACGCTCTTCGAGTTCAGCATCAGTTCCACCAACTGGTAACTGTAGTGGGAGGCAAAAAGTGGCTTACCCGCATCACAATTACAACATTCAGGGGGTATATAATATACTCATGAGAAAATCTAGGATAAGTAGATTACGAACATGCTGTAATTCGAAATCCCCCAGGGTTGGATGATGAAATATCGTGGTATTTCTACGTGCATTGGCTCTAAAGCTCTTTTCCTGCTCTATAGCGTCAAGCAATTCCTGGCTGCCAGTAAAACTAACGTTAACAACTCTCGTGAAATCAAATATCAAGCAATTGAGAGAAAACAGAAAATAAAAAAAAGGTGGAAATAAAGTATGTAACCTGCTGGGATCCTTCAAGCTGATGGGTTGCCAACACATTGGGCACTGGGAGCTTCTCTGACACCTAAAGCATTAAGTTTCATCAGTACCAAGGACAACTGAACAAGCGATAATAGGTCCTATGCAGCCCAAGCTTACTCATAACCATACTATGAAGATATTCCCATAGCCCGCGGTGGCAATATGTAACATCACGGGGGCTGGTATTACATATCTCCACCCCCCGACCCTCTCCTTTTCAGGGGTATCATATCCCATATGACAATCTAAGGCCCTGCACGAACAAACAAGCAACTGATAAAAAAAGCAGGGCCAACACATGGGCACTGTGTTTTTTGTATCCGGTCAACCTCCTTATATCCATCAAACAAACAGGCCCTTAGTCTCCCTCTGCCGTCCACTCAAATTACCATGCCGCATATCAGCACAAATATGGCAGACCATTTTTACAATAAAAAGTTCTATAATATAGTATGTTGGACCCAAACATTATTCATTTTAGAACAAGAATTACAAGACTACCATTCAAGAATGCACTGAAGGTGAAACTCATGCTTGCAACAAGTCACCTGCAAGAGGAAAGATGCAGTTAGTATGGGGCAACTAATTCAATCCATGAAAAAGACAGTCTCCAACGTGTATACCGTCGATGGTTCACTTTCACAAAATGCTTCAAGGCATATGCTGCAAGCATCATCACAGGCTTCTTGAATTCCACCTTCCACAAAAGCTGCAGCCGATGTCAAATGGTTCTCGGACTTTACGCCCTCTTCCATCTTTTCAACCTTCAATAAGAAGAATAAAGTTCACTACAACAAACTTTCACATGATCCCAAGCAACTACATTCCAAATAATTATATGCGCCACAATGAGAAAAAGATAGATCCATAGCTAAGGCGAGACAATGGCATGTACAATAGGACAGTTATTTAAATGGTAGTACATTGCTTATTTGCTGGAAACTCCTAAAATGGAGCCGCTCCCTCCTTGGGAGCCCGCTTTTGCGCTCCCAACTAAGGAGCTTGACGGGAACCCACTCCCATTGAGATAGGAACTCGCTCCTTACAAAGATGGGAGCTTTTGTATGATCTTTGTATAGGAAAACAGGGATTTGCATAGGAAAACAGGGATTTGTCACTTGGCTTTATTCATTGATCTTCAATGAAGACATGATATCTGGCCCAAGTCATGATATCTTGAAAGAAAAATCATATATTGTAACACTAGCCCATTTCTTACATTTATGGTCGACTTGGCCCATATTTTTACTTCTTAAAATGATTGTACTTTCAAAGTGAATATTCTATGCTACATTATTTTTATAATATATGTACACGCTACTCTCACGCTCCCAAGGTTGGGAGCTTCCGTATTCCCATTTCCCTCGCTCCCCCGCTCCCGCACCCACTCCCGTTTCGTGCAACTAAAGTACATCGGTTTCGTGACATTTGATAGACCATAACAGCCCCACATAATATATCGCAGACGGTACTTATTTTTACAAAATATTACATGACACCAAAGCAGGTCCATCTAGAACCATGGATGGAACTGCTCTCTTTAGAAACTAGCGAGTTCAAATAATTCATTAACTTATCAGCATCTCATTTATGAAACTAGCAAGTTCAGATAATTCACAACCTCATGTTTTATAGGTCAAGATGTAATCTTACAGTTTCTCATGTAGAATTTGCAAGCATAGGAGGTTAGCTTTCTAAATAAGAAGTAAAAACTTTTCAGAACACAGTCCATACGAGGCTACCTAATTAGGTCAGAAAATTTGTGGTGTGGGAGTAAACTAATTGTGTGGAGCATTGATAAGAAAAATTCAGTTAGTTGAGTGTTACATACGTATATGTATGTGTTTGTTGATGTCTAGTGTGGTGGAGGGAGAGAGAGAGAGGGA